>JAIWNE010000006.1:622500-626944 GCA_025331445.1 Blakeslea trispora | reverse complement strand
TTACTGGCTTCGTTTCTGAGACAAAGCTTACTTCATTAGCTTGATTTATCTTACTCACTTTCGTTTCTTATTTGTAATTGAATAAGCTTGCAATCACTGGAATTTTCTTGATGAATTTCTTTGGTAGAAGAGAGAAAATTTATAGTTTTTAGTAATTTTCTGTCTGAGCCCACTCATTCAAAAACCGTTAAGCAAAACTTAAATGAGCGACGGTAATAACAACTTTTATTGGCTAACAGTGTCCAATCGTATTGCTTATTACCGGCGGAGTAGCCCCCAGACACAGCAGCCCCGCCAGCGATTTGTGGTTTCGGGGCTTCAAAAGGCCTACTTTACAAAAGTCTCTAATTAATGGTCACGGTACTTTAATTTCCTTATCTCACACATGAATACTTTCGGAAAGTACTGTAACATGGCTCTTTCGCGTAACAACCATTTTAGCCAGTCGGGTGCTTAGATCCTCCATCCGATGCTACCTCACCCCCCTCACCCCCCCTCACCTCCCATAACCAACCTACCAACACCTCAGCGGCCAAACTTTGGTCACAATTCACAGCTAAGCGTGGTCGTCAAGTTAGACACTCACTCGTTCAAACCACAGCTACCTCCTCTTCGCCATCTCAGAACGATCCTTTAAAGAAAAATCGAACATCTGGAGATCAGGCAATGGACCCAACAGTGTTTTTATCGACATGTCAGGACAGAAAGAAGGCCGCTCCGATTTTCTGCGTTTAATTGCCAGCAGTACCTTCTCGTGTAGGAGTTGTGCTCAACAGGCTGGTAACCTCCGTTTTGCTGAAATTAGTTTTGATGAAGAGGACCCTGAAGTGATCACTTTCTTGGAAAAGGGTCTACGTTTAGATAATGATAGTATTATTCTTCCTTGCAGGGCGCTTGAGTCCCAAATGGAAATAATAAGTGTTCGTCTTTCAAAGTTACCTTTGCTTAGCGAGAGTAAATTGTTGAGCGGATTAAAGGAGAGTCTAAGTCCATTTGGGAGAATTTTAGATGTAGGGTTACTGTTAGAGCCTGAGCACAAAACCTTTATGGGTAATGGTTTTGCAATTCTTGATGTATCTAAGAAAACGAGGCTCTTAGTCCTTTGACACACCTTATCCCCTGGATTCGGAACAAAGAACAAGCCTTCCATGCAGTCTGGAGCAAAATGCCCAAATACTGCAAGTACTGTCATGAGGAGGGTCATTCTGTAGCTGACTGCCCCACATGTCAGAAAAAGTTTTCTTGTTGGAACTGTAATGAAACAGGCCATTTGTCCAAAAGCTGCCCACGCCGTACCTCGCCTGCAAAGAAACCCAAAGGGTCTGTTTCACCACCCAAACCCTTTACCTTTGCTAATTCCAATGACAATTTTCAATCGTCATCCATCGTACAAAATCACACTACGAAAAGAAGAAGAGTCCGCGAAGTTGGCATGTACTCTCAGGTTGAAGGTTTCACATTCATTAATAACGCAGCAAAAGACGCTTCAATTGCATTGAATGGGTCACCTGTAGCCGACTTTAAGTCTGACTCATCCGATGCTGCAAACATGTCCAACCCTCAGGAACCATCAGAAACACAGGGTCCAACCGATTCACGAGACACACCCGACTCTCAGGGCCTCCCAGACACCCAAGGGTCACTTCGAGACAGCCAGCTGGATTCGCAACTTGCAGCAATTCACAGGCAATTCTCAGGAACAGGTTACGATGTCGATGTAGATGAGGAGATGTCCGAAGAGAACTTGAACCAACACAGTTCTGGCATTTCTGATAACACAATGAATCCAGCTCCTCAGCCCAGCCCCAGTCCCCTGACCTCCTCTTATTTAGATGGACAGGGCCGTTTTCCTTACACAGATCAGTAGAATGAGTAATAGAGACCAACTATTGCTCAACTTCGCCTCGCTGAATTGTAACAGCCTGGTGAAATCTAATAATACCCAAAAACAAACCCGTTTCATTCGTTATCTCCGTTCTTTAAATTTTGACATCTTAGCACTTCAGGAAACTCATGTATCTCCTGATTCTCAACATCTCTTTAATACGCAATTCCAAGCATCGCAAGCTCTTTGGACCCCCCATTGTGGGATAGTCTCTTTCTCTCCTTTGTTCCCTCTGTCTGCTGATCTCATCCCTGATCTAGACAGAATTATCCTCACCAAAGTCTGCTCACCTGACAGCTTATATTCCACTTTCTACATTGCCGTGGTTTACGCTCCTGCCAATTCGGATAAGGAACGACGAGCTTTCTTTGCTGACCTTGCCGCCCGCCTTCAATCGCCTGATCTAAACATCGATCTAGATCGTCTCCTAATTATGGGTGATTTTAATTATTCGTACCAACGTCCACATATAGGTGTCCACTCATCCATGGACTGGATATCCTTCTTAGACACTTACTGTCTCAACGCCTTGTCGTTGAACGATCTTCATCTTGTCCCCACCTTTCGACGGAATGCAACCATCACATCCACTATAGACTATATTTTTGTCGGTAAACTGCTTCACACGTCACTTGTCCATACAAATCTACAGCTCATGAATCCCGCATGGACAGATCACTCTTTGTTGTCCGCAAGATTAGCGATAGCCTCCACTCCTACCGGCCCTGGTCTATGGAGAGCCAATCCTAAACTTCTGGACAGTCCTAATTATCACAAGCATCTGATGACATGTATCCCCACAATTCTGCAGGAGGCTCGGTCACAAGATCAGACGCCACAGCAGCAATGGGAGTCTCTCAAACACCGTTTAAAACGAGTAACTAAATGCTTTGGGGCTCGACAAGCTAACGCCCGTAAAACCAGGCTCAAACAATTACAATCCTTCAGGAATTCCTTTTTGAGGACTAAGCCCTCTGTGGAAGAACGCCTCCGGGTTCTAGCGTCATTAGAACAAGAAATTGCCCACTTGCAGAAAGAGGTTGCCGACAATCTGGCGTTGCGAGCTGGCCAGAGATGGCGAGAGCAGGGCGAGACATCGGTGCGATTTCTAAAAGGTTGCGTCAAGCAACGTCAATCAATGGAAAGGATTTCTGCTCTGCGAGATAGCGTTGAGATGGTGCCTAGTGGTGATCAGTCTACCATGCTCCGGTCAGCTTCATCCTTCTACCATTGTTTGTACACTCCGGACATAGTTGATGATATACAGATTGATGCCTACCTTAACGAGGTTGCCGACATGCCCCGCTTAGGACCCACCGAACACGAAACTTTGTTAGCGCCCATAACTCTTGAAGAGATTCTGGCTGTCACGCGTAAAGTGGTCTCCAAACAAAGCAGCCCTGGTTCTGATGGATTTGGCTATACATTTCTCTATCATCTGTTTCGGTTCCCTCCTCTCCAGGATCTGATCGTCCGGATTTTCAATGACGCATTGCTCCAGCAGGTGTTTCCCCCTTCTTGGAGGGATATTCGAGTTCGACTTTTACCCAAAAAAGGTGATCTCACACTCCTGAGGAACTGGCGTCCGATTTCCCTTATCAATTGTGATAGTAAGATCTTTACGCGTATTCTCAATTCACGTATCAAGTCTCTGTCGACTGGTATCATCACTCCTTTTCAGACTGGCTTCATGCCTGGACGCTTCATCGCCACCAACGGCCTCCTTATCAACATGGTCATGGAGCACGCTCGTCGCACCCAGCGTGACGATATCGCAGTACTACTCGATCAGGAAAAGGCATATGACCGAGTCCACCCTTCATACCTCCGCCGCACCCTTCTCCATATGAACTTCCCTACATCTCTAGTGAATTGCCTGATGTGCCTTTTCTTTGGAAATCAGATGAAGATCAATGTTAACGGATACTTCTCTAGCGAAGTTTCTCAACAGCGAGGATTGCGCCAAGGCGACCCCCTCTCCCCGCTTCTGTTCAATTTTGCCTTAGAACCTCTTCTGCAGCATATCCTGTGTGACCCCTCTTTCACGGGCTATCTTTTTGATAGTGTACCTGAGTCGACCCCCTCCTCAACCAATGCGCCTATCTCACCCCTTCGGGTTCTTGCGTACGCTGATGACGTTTGTGTCTTTCTGTCCTCACCACAGGATCTCACCCGCCTGCAGCACCATCTCTCGCACTATGATCAGGTTTCCAACGCAAAAATCAACATGGAAAAAACGGAAGTTGTCGCACTAAGTGGTAGACCGTCCCCCTCATGGAGATCCCTCTTACAGGCGCATGGCATTCTCAGTTGGCATGATCGGACCTCCCCCAAAGCCGTCCGATATCTAGGCTTCCCTTTGATTAGCTCTCTGGCACAAAGGCGCCTCGTGGAGATGACTCTTTTAGATTCGATTCGTTCGATCTGTTCCGCTTTTGCTCAACGTAATCTGTCGTTGCGTGGTAGGGCAGTTGTCATGAACTCTATTATTCTCTCCAAGCTCTGGCATGTCCTTCGAATCATCGCCCTGCCTCAATCCTTCTTCCGAAGTATTCGCTC
>JAIWNE010000059.1:0-198225 GCA_025331445.1 Blakeslea trispora | reverse complement strand
GGCTTGTCAGTCAATCTACCAACAATGTATTGATGCAGCCATATGATTTTACACCCAACATGTTTCTATTTAGTGAAGATTTCTCTTTTGACGAAGTATTGAGCAAAATGAACACATACCAGCATACGTCTTCTTCTACCAACCTAAGCCTGTTTGCCAATTCTTCTAACGGGTTTGTCAATGATAACTTTTCAACTGAACAGATGGCCATGTACCAATTTACTTCCCCAGAAAACACAACTGGTGTCACTGGTGTCACTGTTCCCAAGAGCCCAAATGAAATGATCCCACTGAATGATACCAATAGTTCTGTACTTAATTTCCCATAATTATCTTACTTTTCTGTACATTTTGTATAAATGATTGTAATTTCTTATTTAGATCTCTGCTTATTTCTCTCCTAACCTACATTCACTCTTTTGTTTCTTGTAACTTTCATTTCTCCCTCTTTTTTTTTGCTTTTTTTTTGTGTTTGATATATAAATGACTCCTTAACAGAAAAACCTCTTTTTTTTTTCCATTGTATCTAGAAAAATGAAAAGCTCAGAGAGAAACACACCAAAGATGTGTTTGTCAAAGTATCTTTTTTCTTAAAAAAAAGGAGATAAAGAAACACACCTTATTTCCTCTTTCCTTTTTCTTATATAAAGTGTCTGTTGCTTTCTTTTTTTTTCTCTTTCTCTCTCTCTCTCTCTCTTTTGTTCTCTCTTTTTTTTTTTTTTTTTTTTTTTTTTACAAAAGCTATTGTAAAATAATATGTCTAAAATAGCAACGATTTTTCGAGAGTTTGTATACAGAAAAAAACATCAAATAAATCAATTCAGAAAAAGCTTAATTTTTTCTTATAGATATAAGATTGTGATGATAGGAGAAGGAGGTAAGGTTGGACCTTGATTGTACGATAGAACCACATCAGCTAACAGAAAAACATGTACTTGTTTAGGTGTTGGCAAGTCTGCTATAACAATTGAATTCTTTGAAGCACATTTTGTGGATGAATACGATCCAACCATTGAAGGTTAGAAAGATAGGTCATTGTTTACTGTTTTCTTATTTTCTTTTAGATTCATATCGAAAACAACATGTTGTTGATGGTGAATGTGCCATGTTAGATGTACTGGATACAGCTGGACAAGAAGAATATAGGTAAAGGGAAAGCCATTGGAGTGATGATCTTATTCCTAAATAATTTTATTAGTGCTATGCGAGAACAATATATGCGTAATGGAGAGGGATTTGTACTTGTTTACGATATTACTTCCTATCGATCTTTTGAGCAGATACAGAAATTAGTCGAGCAAATTATCCGTGTGAAAGATGTTGATTCAGTACCAGTGATTTTAGTAGGCAACAAGTGTGACAGGGAGCAAGATCGACAGGTGCCTATACATAGCAAGTGTTAACATGCTTATCATAATTTTTTTTTAAGAAAAAAGGTCTAACTTATTCTTTTCTATATATATATAAAAAATTAGTTGGCAATGCATTAGCTAATCAATATGGTTGCGAGTTTTTAGAGACATCAGCTAAACACAGAGTGAGGATTGATGACGTGTTTTGTGGTATAGTACAGGCCATCAAAAGAGTAAATCAAGAAAAGCAAGATGCAAATGATCCATTTGGAGATAATGATGGAATCTTGTGCTGTATGGGTGAATGCATACTCATGTAGTTTATTAATAATAACAAATAATTATTGGAAAATGTCAAGTGTAGTAAATGGTTTGTCTTTGTTTCTTTCTTTCATCTTGTTGGCTTCTTGTACTGCAAGTTTTTCTTCAAACTCGGCCTAAGAAAAAAAACACACACATAAAATGAGTTGCTTAATTTTTTTTTTACACTATATATTCTCTCTCTCTTTTACCGTCTTATGGTCCACTACGTTCTTGGCCTTCTTACGCATATGACGCTTCAATGCTGAGTTTCTACCTCTCATTCTCTTTCTCTCCTTTTCTTGTGCAGCTGGGTTCTTGGCATCCTCTTCTTCTTTACGTCTATTCAAGATTTCGGTCTTGGTCAGCTTGTTGACCTTACCGATTTGTGTAGGATCCAATACAATCATATCAGGTTGAAGTTTATCCAACAGAGTGTGTACTTCAGTTTCCTGTCTTTGTCTCTTTGTCTGGAAGGGATTAGCTTCCAATGAATCAAAGTTGGCTTCACCTGCACCAGGCACAATGATGCTTGAAATACCCTTTTGATGACCAATACCCAACACATCTTCATAGGGAACAAACTGAACATTCTGAATAGGTGATCCGGCTTGTAAATGTGACATATAAGGTGATTCTTGTTTTGTTCTAAATGCGTCTTTCCAAACTTGAACATGTGTGTGCATACCCACACTTAACAATCCTGTATCAGAGATGCTTAGACTGGTGGCGATACGAGGTGTAAAATATTCCTGAACACATCCATAATTTCTAATATCCCAAATCTTCAACTGTCCATCAGCACCTGATGTAGCCATATAATGACCGCCCTTATCAACCGCAATCGATCGTACAGGACCACGGTGACATTGCATCTTAACAAGAGGTGCAGGCATTGAAGGTGACCAAAGGGTAACTGTACCATTTTGGTGGCCTAGATGAATCACTGCATTATAACGGTTTTGTGTCATTGTGTTGCATGGTCCAAGTTTAGTACGTCTCTCAGCAACCAGTTCACCAGTGGAGGTATCTTGGTATTTCAAGTAACCATTGGAACCAATGGTTGCCAATAGATAATGATAAGGAAGGAATTCTAATCGATCTACATACATATGGCTCTTGAGACGATGGATTTCGAGGCCGGATTTATCATAGATGTATACATATTTCTTTTGAGCTACTGCTAACATAGTCTCATTATGAAGCCATCTAAAAAAAAAAGGAAGGAGGGTTAGATGATGTCTTGATTGACAATTGAATGTGTTACTAACGTCACATCGCGTACTGCCTCATTCACATGTGTCTCGAAATGAAGTCCACCCGTTTGCCAATCGAATGCTGCAATATGACCCTTATGACCACCAATTAAAAGATGGCGACCGTTACGGGTATAATCAATAGAATATGGACCGAATTCAGGTAAATCAAGTGAAAAGATCTATGGATTTTATAAAGAAAAAAAATTAACTCGTATGGCACAAAAGGAATAAAAAAAGATAAAAACTCGTACCTTGCTGACAGTATTGATATCAAAACTGGAAACAAGTTGATCTTGTCTAAATTTAAATGTCTTTTCAAGACCTTCTGCTTCCAAGAAACCGGCTTCTTCTTGTAAAAGCATTTCAGCTCTTGCAGCTGCTCGAGCAGCATCACGACTGTTTTTCTCTTGTTGCATAATTTTGGCTTTTAACTTTTTGTCTGCTATTTTCTGTAAAAGCAAAGCATATGAGTTTATCGAGTCGGTTTTCGTTTATGAATAAGAAGAATGAAATTCTCGGCTATGCGCTCGAAAGAAGGCTTACTTTAGTGTCTTTTGAAGCGTTGGTACGCATATATTTTTCCTCGTTTTTGACAGGCTCTTCACTCTCGGCCATCTTCTTCACCTTTGGCAAAGTAAAAGCTGGCTTTGCCTTTTCTTTTGTAGGTTTGGTGGCGTTTCCGTTGTTGTTTTCTTTGTTCCTCTTCACTCTAACCATTGTGTTGATGTCTATATGTATGTCTTTAATAAAAAGAAAAGAAAAAAATGGATTCTAGAAATTGACAGGACAAAATAGAATAGAGACTTTGTGTAAATGAAAATCAGTCACCTCTTTAAGCCACAAGAGAGGGGAGCAGGTGTGAACTTTGTTTAATGTAAGGTTTTCTCTTTTCTTTGATTCTTTCACAAAGTGCACATTGAAAGGTTGCAGTAGTGAATCTTCTATTGGAATCATGTATTACTTTCAGGATCATGATTATATGAACTGGTGTCTGCTAATGTAAAGGCTGTATTTTTCTTTAAAAATTTAAAGAAACAGCATGCGCTTTTGGTCTGTGCGTCTATAATAGCCGAGCCATTTAGCTGAGCTCAATTTTTCTCCAAATATCAAAGACCTTTGTATTATGTGTTGCACTGTGGCATCAATCATTGGTCTTTCTTTTCATTTTTTTAAACTGTTAGTGATTAACAAAAGTAAAGAAAGCTGGATTTTTGAATCATAAACAAACAGCCGCAATTCCTGGCAAACTAATTTGATTTTGCATATTGTGTTGAAGCTATTCTCCCTTTTTAGCAGTGAGATATAAAAATTGCGTCAAGGAAAACAAAAGAAGTACTACGAATTGATAGCTGTGTTTCATGACAAGGTACCTACAACTCAAAAACATAATATTTGGGGGGTCATACTCTATTTAAAGGTGACTGCCAAAAACGGCATGCCAGAGCGACACACCCGTAGTAGTCTACAATTCCTTTCCTCCAGAATACATTATAATAGTTGAATGTAAACCAGAGAGCAGTGATAAAAGCGAGCAGAGAGCAATAGAACATAATAGCAGCAGTCGATAGCAGTAATGTAAAGTGAGCAGAGAGCAATAGAATAAAAACAAACTAAAAAAAAAGATCGACTCAGGTTGTACAAACATGCACTGCTGTGTCACCTTGGAAAGTGGTTCTTCATTCAGTTAGCGTTATGCTTGGATCTCTAAGACAAGTCCATTGATGCCTCTCAAGTAGATGTTCAAACAGCAGAATTCTATTTGAATGTAGCCTTAATACTTCTCTTCTCTTCTTTCGACGCTTCTCCTTGCCATAATTTATTGCCATCCTTTTTTTTTTGCTTTTAAACCCTGTCATGGAGTGCATTATTGTTACTTTTGAAAAAAGCATCTAATACTCATATGCTAGATGCAGTAGTCTGTCGGCTTGTTCTATGGGGTCTTCTATACTTAAATAAGCCGGAATGATGGACTTTAGATTTGTTGTAAAATAGAAAGAAATGAAAGAGATTACTTCAATTAAACTCAAGTAGAGACAGAATTGATTGAGTAAGATAAAGATAATGTTTATTGAAGTAATTATGAGGGTCATTGAAGCGTCTGCACAATTAAAAGCAGCACTAATACTTAATTCTATAAGTTCTTTTTATATGAAGTTGCTTTGTTGCTCTGAAAGACAAATTGAACTTTGATCTTGACACTCAAGACTTTTTCGTTTAAATTACTGCTTTTTGATTAAATTTTATGATGATATAAATTAACACTATTTATCTGCTATCTTCAACACAAATCATCCAATATCCAAATCACCTGAAGTACATACGCTAAAACCTTTCGAAAATACGCTACTTGAAGATTCTATATGTGCTGATTGACATTTTGAAAACCGCTGATTGTAGATTTCTTTTTACGCTTATTGATTTTTTTATTTTACGCCAATTGGATTTTTAGGAACCGCCAAATGATTTCTAAAATCTGCCATTTGGGACCTTACACACTGCATCTTCTTCTTCTTTTTTTTCTTATATAGTTTACACTTTTTCTTCAAAATACATTACTATGCCGAGCAGCGGGGAAAGTTTTTATGCTGTCATTGTAATTTGTTTATTTTTGTTATTTTCACTCTCAGCATGCCTAGGCTTTCGACTGTTGAAACGAATGAAAAAGAAAGCACTTGCAGCTCATCAGCAACAGACTCAAGAGAGTGAATGGCAACCACTTAGATCAGTCCTGACACCCATAGATACAATAGACCAAGATACTCTACAAGCTGTCTCAAGTAAGTAGTGAGTCAAGAGAGAGAGAAAGAAAGATATATATTGAGGATTTTCGCGAAGACTAAAATATAAATAATCTTGAAAGATTGGCAGTCAAAATACCCACCCAACACAACTCAGTATATTGATGTTACAAAGTACCCAGATGTGATAGATAAAGGAGTTTATGCATGGAAGTTTATAGAGGCAACAACCACATCAGATTCTGAAGAAGAAAGTAATGCAGCTGTTGTAGATGATGATCCTCATAGTATTGTCTTTTGTCAAGGTCAAGGTAGCATTTCTACAAATTTCCCTGTCCCTATACAAGAATTCAGTTATTGGGAAGTAAAAGTGTTACAATTGAATGATCAAGATAGACTTGCGATCGGTCTTGCAACAAGTCCTTATCCAAGATGGAGAATACCAGGTAAGAAAAAGAAAACGAAAAAAGGGGTGGGGATATTCTTTGTCTTTGAATGATCGGTTGTCTCATTCTTGTTTTTGTAGGATGGCATCGACATTCAATTGCATACCATTCAAATACAGGCTGTTTGTTTGCTAGTGATCCAGTCTATGCAAGGGCTTATGGACCACAGATCAAGGAAGGCGATGTCATAGGTGTAGGCTACCTGTGTCATAGCGGTACCATCTTTTTTACTCGAAATGGACAAAACCTAGGCAAAGCATCCATCGGTTTCAAATATCCTGTATTCCCAATCATTGGATCCGTTGGTCCCTGTCATGTTTCTGTAAACTTTGGACATGAAGACTTTTTGTTTTCAGCCGGTAAGAGAAAGAAAAAGCTTTGTTTCTTTTATAACTCATCTTTTTTTTTTTATTAGCTAATCACCGAGAAGCTGCATTTGCACCTAGAGAAGGTTCTTTACTCCCACCACCTGCATATGGGGGACACACAGACGATCTACTGTTTAGTGACATTCAACAAAATGCACAGATAAATTCAGACAATGGAGAATCATTAACTTACATTGATCGCTCATTACAACCCCCTCCTCCTTCTTATTCATAGTAAAAAAAAAATGTTTTTTTTTGATAGAGTATGTATTGAAGCAAAGGCAAAAAAAAAAGAGATAGTACAAATGTGGATAGAGATAAATATATATGCTGTCATATAGGGTGATAATATTATATGTACATTAGAACAAGTAACTACAAAAAGCAAAAAAAAAAAATGCTTTATGTACACCCTCTCCCCCCCTTTTTTTCTTTTCTTTTCATTGATGAACTAACAAGGTTGAGTAGTAAATGACTTGGCAATCTCAATCATTCGCTCAACCCATGTATCAAAATTTTGTTCGTCAAACGCCAAATCATCTCGAGAACTCCATTCGCTCCTTAGAGTAGTCTGATTGAGGTCTTTTTCGATTTCTAATTGAAGTCGTTCTGGTATCTTGTATAAATGATACACCATCTGGTCCAAGACAAGCTGAAACAGCGATGCTATCTTTAAAAGAGGCACTACAATATGATCACTTTCCTTT
This sequence comes from Blakeslea trispora, assembly GCA_025331445.1. NCBI lineage: Eukaryota > Fungi > Mucoromycota > Mucoromycetes > Mucorales > Choanephoraceae > Blakeslea > Blakeslea trispora. The sequence goes on along the minus strand of JAIWNE010000059.1, from coordinate 191,055 downwards.
GTTTCGGCCACAGATGCATTGTAGCGCTCAACGACAAATTGCTTGATCCATTTCAGATCAGAGTGTTCATTCTCTAGAGGAGACAAGCTATTGTCAGGCTTAAGTGTCCAGTTGGCAGGTGGTTGAAAAGTGCGCAAGAGTGCTATCTCAGGCTTGCTCACCTGCCATTCACAATTTCGAATATGCGCTATCAATCGCTGCTCCTGATCCACATGTCGAGCAAATGTATAGAGCCAGGTACGAGCGATGGTGGCACCTTCCACAAACATGGAAAACTGTTGCATAAACTTGGCTGAGGGAGGTGGTGCAAAGGGAACGTACGCCATCAATCGGCCAAAGAATCGCATACGACCCTGCTGATCATAACAACAATGCACCTTGAGAAAGAATTGAAGTAACGTGCTGTTTAAGAGTCCGCAGTAATAATCGGCATTTTGCCATTGGTAATCGGATTTGATAGTGAAATAGATACATTGGTTGGTGACAGCCATCTTGGATCGATCTACAAAGAAACGCGTACGGGGCTGAGATCGAGTGAAATAACCACAGTTGACGGGATGAACAATCTTGATGGGCTCGCTTGTGCCAGATCGATTGTATTGACAGTAAACAGCATCTATGTTGGTCTTGTCTGCCTGTAAAGTGGCTCGAGCCTCTTTCAGGTAGAGATAGATAGGTGCCGTTTCCGATTTGTCCCCATGTTTTTGATAGTCTGCTCGGAGCTTATCCATATCGTCTTTGTTTACCATGATCAAAGAATAGAATGGCAGGGCTGGTTGTTCAGTGTCTATTCTGCAATAGGGCCAATAAGCTTCTGCCGCCGAGGTTTCCTTCTTGCTCAATCGTAAGGGGTCTCTTGTCTTCCAGAATTCACCCTCTTTACCACCATTGGCAGCAGTAGAAGCAATCGTTTTGCCGTTCCAATAAAAACAGGGCCTAAGCCATTGAATATAGTTGGCCACACCAAACGTCCTGAGAGCCCAAGCTGTTCTGACCACAAGAGAATACACTGGATTGGTATTTGGTCCTCTGTTCCAAATAAGAGGCGTTTCAGCTGATCGCTGTTCTTCTCGATGCACCTCTCCATCACATAGACGTGGTAGATGGTCAGTCACTTCCTTGAGTTCATCAAGAAAGGAAACGTTAGGTAGCATGAAGGCAAAAGAAGCATGCTTTGCTACAAGCTCCCGATTTGCATCATTCAATATGGTTGCCTTAGCTTTTATGCCTGGATGTAGTTGTGGTTGAGCAATATCAAAATCACGATAGGCATCCAACATCTCTTTCAATGAAATTCGCTTGGTTGCATGTCTAAGATAGACCGTCGCATCTGTCTTCATCGAGGTGTTTTCACGCTTACAGACTCGAAATACTAATGAATCTGTTTGAACTCGAGGCCATACTTTGTAAGGTTCAAACTCATACATTTCTAGCATATTACAATGATCCCAAAGCCATTGTCTATCATTATACATGAGTTTCTAGATGACATGGCATTCTTTATATATATATATACATACCTTATTTGTTGAGCAAATTCAAGTACAATCCATTGACTAGGTGTAATCAAACAAACTTGACCATGTTGATCATCACAACGCTGTAGAGAAATCCACATGAAATAGAGATAGGCTTGCAATCCTCTTCCACCCAGGCTAGTATCATCATAGATGGCTGGATCTGGTTGAGTAATATAGCCTGTCTTACGAATCATGTAAGGTGGGTTGGTGACAATAAAATCAAACTTCATAAGAGAAGCATCACGTAAGAGATACAAAGAATAGAGTTCAAACTGATCCATTTTGTTTGGGGTAGGTCCGGCAAAAGGGTTTGTATCGATACGCATCCTAAGGCTATCGTTACAGAACAACCTGAGACGCCCAATACTACCGGGTGCCAACTTGACACCAAGTTCTCTGAGACGCTCATAGATAGGGTAAAGATGGACCATCATATTAATCTTACAGAGCTGGTATGCAAAGGGGTCAATCTCGACACCCCATACATTGTGTGGAATGTCATGGAGCATGAGTTCCTGTAGACGATCTGGGTTATTCCAGATGGAAGAAAATCGACATGCTTTTATGAAACGCGACAAGAACTCGCACAGAAAGGAGCCCATACCTAAACAAGGATCATAGACGCGAGGCATACGACTTGATTCAATATAGTCTACCAACTTGGGCAGAGTGGCACATTTGTCCCACATGAACTCGATGATTGATTGAGGTGTGTAGTATTGTCCATGATCCTTTTGATGTTTTTGAGCGGTTGTTTCAAGAAAATAATGTGTATAAAAGGTAGAGAAGATAGAGTCGAGGTGCGTCAAGAGGAAGTTGGGGTCAAATTTGGAAGAGATTTGCTCATGCATATCTAAGTCATGGTTGTAATGTGTTGTATAGAACCAAAGAAAGGGTTGATAGTTCAAATGAAGAATTGAATCATTCTCATTGAACAACCGAATGAACTCATCAAAATCGCCTTGAAGTACGCTTTGGAGAAAGCAAAGATAGACTGTCATGAATCCTGTCATTAGACAATAGACTTCTTCTTCCTGTACATTGATTCGGCGCAGTAAAAAACTAACAGCGGGGGAAGGAATATAGGTTTCTATGCTCCTATATCAATAAACAATTATCTTGTTTCTTCTAAACACCTACTTTCTTTTTTTTTCCGAAAAAAAAATCTCTCTCTAGAACTAACCTTTCTTTTCAATGATTTCTTGAGTGACTTTAACAAGTGAAGCACCTAGAATATAGACTACTTCACTCACTTTGGAACTGACATCGTCTTCTTCATGACGCCTTTTATTGTCAGTACCCGATCTCGGTTTAGGAGAGGAGGATGTAGCATCAGACTCAATCTCATTACAGACTGTCATTTTCGAGGTATATAAAAAAAAAGTAATAAAATGTATGTTTTTGTAAAAAAAAAAAAGGGATAAGGAAAAAAAAAAGAAAAACAAGCAAAAAAAAACAATAATAATATGGTGTCTATCTGATGTAGGATAACTGAACCTTTTTTTTTTTTTGACCAACTAAGCGTTTGTCTATCAGAAACAGTCACTGTAGCCCCCCCCCTTTTTTTCCTATCGATTTTTGCGTTATCATTGTCTTATTGTTCCCATATGCTTTTAAAATCGGCTTATTCATAACAATAGAATGCTAATAAAAGAGTAAAGATTTAGCAACCATGTCCCTTTTTTTTTTAGCTTATTATCTATTGAATGATAGTCATTTCAAGCCGCTTATGGCAAACAAAACAAAGCAAACAATTCTCGCTTTCAACTTGATTTTTTAAACACAATGTCAGCTTACATAATACATGGCGCATAAATGCACATAGCAACTTGACGCATCAATGATCCCTTATTTTTACACACCGACTTGGCTTTCAAGTACAGACAAAATGTCTTTATTCAAACAAGTTTTTACATGATGCCCTCTTGCCTCAACAAGTCCCCGCCTCTCTCACCTTTTGTTTCTAAAAATCACTTTCTCAAGGTGGTCTCTACCAACCATTGCACAATTTGGGCTAGTGTACTGACGATTTCGTTTAAATTCAATACCGATTGGTTCCAGAAAACATTGTCAATCAGGCAATAGTTTTGATGATAAAAGACCTATACCATCACCCCCCCTCCCTTCCATCAACTATATCTTGCCTCTCCTTCACCGCATCAGATTTTGACTACTCTTATTTCACCTTTGGTTCTTCTTGTGTGGAGTGTTCCTCTGCTTCATAGTCCTTGCCGTTTTCTCAATCAATTTACCCCGCTTAACCACTACCTTTATGCAATGTCTGTTACTATGATAACTATATCAACTATCCAGAATGAACAAGCTTGAAACGAGTCTAGTACTTTTAATCATGCTACTCCTCATGTCTGACCTGTACTTGTGGAAACACTTGGTAAGCAGCTGGCAGAATTTAACCGGTTTCTTCCCATAAAACACGTACCACTTTTTTTTTTTCTGTAAGCTGCATGATTTTTAGGATAAACAAATAAGACAGGCGATTCTTATGAAACCTAATCCAGCCAACTATAAATGTACTCCTTCCCTTTTTTTCTTTTTTTCTCTAAATCATGACACATCCATCTATAACACGCTTACCTACAAACTTTTTCCCTTTTCCTGATCATGCTTCACCTTATTCACCCAAGAGTGTATCGGGCACAGATGAGAACGAAGGTTACCTAGGGCGATATCAACGCACCATTGTCATTGCCTATGATCAGTCCAATTATGCTGATGCTATGATATCAAAGGCTATTTGTCTTAATGTTATTCGACCTACCGATGATATACGTCTTGTACATATTATTGACCAATCAGACTATCGCCATTTATTTGTGCCTCTATTGTCTGGTAGCACCATTGCTACTCATGGTTGTGTAGACCAAGATGTAAGATTAGACGATATATCATCTGCTATGATTTGGGAAATAGTCAATGCGCTCAGAAGGTTAAATGTATGTTTCAATTGCCTCTTCTCCATTCATCTTGTCACTGACATTTGATCTAGTTCAAGTTTGTCTCTTCTGAAGTTTTACGAGGCGATCCAAAAGAAACACTTGCAGACTATTGTTATGCAGTCAAACCAACCTATTTGATCTGTGGAACGCGTGGATTTGGTGCTTTTAAAAGGTTAGGGTGTATTGAGAAGGAAAAAAAAAAGAAGCCATGTATGCCTATTAAACTATATAAAAAAGGTCCATATTAGGTTCTATCTCCAACTATCTAACTAAACACTGCCCATGTCCAGTGCTTGTTGTTAAGCTTGAACCACAAGAAATTGAAGCACGCAAAGAGTTGCAAGAAAAAAAGCAAACTACTTTTATAGATGTCTACAGTAAGAATAATACCTTTTTCTTCTTTTAATAGAATGTTTACCAAGTCATTTCTCTTTTTGTTTTAGCTCAATATCGTACAAGTCATTTCAAAGCTTGAATATTTCTGTAATTTCACTAGAGAACTCAATAAAGTAATATGACTAATCAAGAATATCATTTCATAAGTCTCAGTGATAAAAATGATGAATTGAACATGAATAACCCATATAATTTCTTACAGTAGGAAATCCACACATGTATACAGAATCAAGATTGGTCCAAGAAATTTGATAGATGATAAGCTTCTAGAAGAAAAGCAAAATGATGTCAAAATGTCAATTCTATCAGCTGACTTCCTGTTATTCTTCTTTAAGATGAATAAAACTAGTTCAATATGAAATCATACAAAATCACACTTTGTGTTATAGTCAACCACCTATTATTTCACTCAAGAAAAAAAAATAGTCCAAAAGTGAATATATATGTATATTTTAGGGTAATTGAAAATAGTAAGATGATATATGCAAAATGTTATAATACAATAGAGCTAGAAATTAAATTGTGTACAAATTAGGTGTATGCTTGAGTGTGCAAAAATCATATATAAAGAAGTGTATATATATAGAGGAAAGGGTAGCAAAATCGAAAGTTTTGTTTAGTTTGATCCAACATCTTTATGAGGTGGATCAGAGCTGCTTCCATTAGCAGAGGATGGTGGTGAAGAATTGTAGTTGAAAAAGCTTTCATCTTCAGCTTTCTGTGGATGTACTTGTTGCTGTTGTTGATGATGTGAAATGATGAAATTCATTTGAGCAATATTCTCTTCCACAAGAAACACAATATAATCATCCAAGAATAAGCGCAAGTTTTGAAAAGAGGCAAAACTTTGAGCCTGTTGCAGACTGAGTTCTTTCATGATCAATCCAGTATAATAATTCCATTTTAACAATAACTGCTTGGATCGAGAAAGGTACTGACTGATTTCAGTTGAACTTGACTATGTTATCTGATCAGCCCTATGAATCTCAATAGAGAGTGAATTCACACTTACAGGCAAATATCGCTTCAGAAATCGAGTCACTATACTTGAGATCCATTCCATCCATTGTTCAATCATAGGCTTATTGTTCAATAAATCATAAATCTCATTGCGTACTATGATTTGTTAGGTTTAGAAAACTATCATTTTGAGTAGATGCTTACAAATAGCTCTGATTTCATTTGCATCACAATCACAAATCCATAGAGTCTGGTCTAGAATACCATCCACATCAAATCGATCCCAATCTTGACGCATAACCACCAATTGCTCTAGTCTACTCAAGGCATCTGATGCAGTCTGTGCTGCAAAATTAAGTGAAAGTTGACGTCGACATTTGGCTGAAAAGATACGTGCCACTATGGATTGTTGTTATTGGATGGATCAGACAGTTTGATGGTTGAACTTACCATCCAACTTTCTTTGCAAGAGTAAGGTTGGGAAATTGACAAGTGCATTCTCAATATATTCTTTCAATTCTCTAGTATAGGTTCTCAAAACAGTAGCCATCGTCTGTGTCAATGGATGGGATACAGTAGGTAAGAGTGTGTTGATGATGGCCTAAAATAAAAGAAAAAGTAAGTCAATCAACAAGCATTTCATACTTTTCATCATATAACTTGCATCATAAAGTGAGCAATCCCAACGCCAAATAGATTCTATGATTTCAGGTACAGATTGGATCAGGTTGATAAACTTGGTAGGCATTGTTTGATAGAACTCTTGCATAGTGCTCCTGACTTTCTTGATTTGGTGGGTGGATATCATATGGAGGATTCGTTTGCAGTGCTTCTCATACGCTATAGTGAATGTATTGGCTAGTTCGTGATCTATTTCATGATTGTATCGATAGGTTGGTACAAGAGGTACTACAAAGGTAGGTAATGCATCTGACTCTTGAATGCTTGAACTAGCTTCAGAAACCAGACGATGACTTGTGGAAGGAAGGAAGCTGATAGAGGCACTTGCTCTTACAGCAGGCGATCTCACCGTTTGATGTTCACTATATTAAAGAAATTAAGCATGTATTCTACATATTGTTTGAGGAAGTGTTACCTGATTAAGGCCATGTTGCCTGAATCATATGCATTCTTGACACGGATACCACAGTAATGGTATTTCGATTGACCACGCACACCTAATCTTCTGGTCTTTAAGGAAGGAAAGACAACACGCAATAGTTTGCCAAAGGTAGCTGAATTGACAGGGCGAAGACCATTTGCAACACAATATGCCTTGTAGTGTTCAAACATATCTTTTCTAGGCACATTGTGTTCTCTCTCTTCAACATAATTGACTCGTACCCTAACAGAAATTTTGTGCGTTGATAAATTTTTGATTTCTTTTTACTGATTTAGATCACTGATAAATCAAACATGTTAACCTACCATCGAGTGACAACCATACTGCTCTCTTTATCAACGACAATAGTAGGATCTAGGTCTTCAAGTGAATTACTGGTCACTAGAGTGTTATTGGCAGGTATTAAAGCTTGTTCTGTTATATTGTTTGAAAATCGAGTTAATGTTATTGCTTTAAACAGAATACACAATGTTTACCTTGATTATTCTCATTATGCTCTTCATTTGTGGTAGTATCCATCTTGATCAAATTAAGGTGTAGAACAAGAATAAAAAAGCAAAAAAAAAAAAAATCGACAATGCTTTTCTGTTTTGAACTAATATGCACACACACACACACACACACAAAAAGTGAAAGAAGTAAGAAAAAAAAGAAAAAATATAGAAAACAAATTTGTAAGAGTAATTTAATTCGGAGCACTTTTTCTTTTTCTGTTGTAAAGATTGACAACAATTTTCATGCTTTAATTTATCAGATATCTATTGATCCCTGTAAAACGAGAAAGGTAAGAAAAGAAAGAGAGAGTGCTACTCTTGAGAAAAGATTGAATTAGCACTTCAAAAAGATATTAAATACAAGCAAAATGAAAGAAAAACTACAAAGAATTTAGCATCAACAGAAAAAACCAAAAAAAAAGGGGGAAAAGCACAACTCATGAATCTGAGCCTATGTAATACATTGACAGAAAACTACCAGAAACTATCAGAAAATCCCTCCCCCTTGTATTAACTCTTAAGGAAAAAAGAAAAAGTATGAAATAAATCAATTTTTACCCCCTTTTTTTTATTTTTTTATGCAGCTTCAATTGTAAACTTTATTTAAACTGAGTAAAAAAAAATATATATATATTTACAAGATCCATCAAGAAAAAAAAAAAAGAAATCCATTGGGTGCACTGACAGTTTATCGTTTTTTTTTTGTTTAAACACACTGTGATGATGATACCGACAAAGTAGCCAACACCCAGAATCAAAAAGTTTCTAAGATAACTAGAGATCAAACTAAAGATCTGACAAGTCTGTTTACAACTTTATGAGGCAATAAAGAAAAACTACTGTCAGGTCAGTATACTTCTAGTGTTCGTTGCCAGTACTTTCCGTTCAATTGAACAACAAAGAAAATGGTACAAAGTCTTTTTTTTTTTTTTTGATTTGTAGCTTTGACTACAGATATCTCTTTTTTTTGATTGATATGGTCCGGGCCGAATATCGGTAATTAAAATCGCGTAACCAGAAAGGTGTGTGTGGGTGTGGATGTGGGTGTGTGTGTGTGTGTGCACCCTACAGCAGTACCAAAAGGAGACAAGAGGTGTGTAGCATAACAAATCCTCCCTTTTCTTATTGATTGTAGACATGGTAAGGCCCTGCTCTACACTACATACCTTCATGTCCAAAGAAACAACCTATGAGACGACATCAACTTGAAACATCAGATGAAGATAACAAAAAAAGGAGAGAATGGATGGATGGATGGATCTATATTATTTTGGATGAACCTGGATTTTATTTTTTAAAAAGAAGGAATCATCAAAGAAAAAAAAAAGCAGACAATCAACATGCCATACAAACAACAACCCTTTTCTCTTCTTTCTACAAATATACAACGATATTTCTTCATCTGATGTGAAAGTTTGAACTCGAGTTTTTTTTTTCTTTGGAACATGTCAACTTTTTTTGTTGTATTCGAAACTAACCTATAAACAATAGGACTCCAAGACTCCCGTCAAGCTTGCCAGAGTTACAAAGGTTCTCGGCCGTACCGGTTCTCGTGGTGGTGTCACCCAAGTCCGCGTTGAATTCATGGACGATACCAACCGTTCCATCATCCGTAACGTCAAGGGTCCCGTTCGTGAAAACGATATCCTCTGTCTCTTGGAATCCGAACGTGAAGCTCGTCGTCTCCGTTAAACAAAATCATTCTTGTAATAAATCAACCTAGAGAGAATTGAGAGAAGAGAATCAAGTATTTTTTTTTTATAAAGAAGAGGAGGGGGGAATGATTGGGAGTAATAGCCCTGATCTTTTTTTTTCTCTTTCTTTTTTTTTATTTTGTTTTTTATCAAAATAATAAACACTTTTTTCTCTTTTTAAAAAAACTTCTTTATTTTCCAGAAGGTGTGCCTAGAAAGGATCTTTGTCTTTTACGTGCCCTATCTGCTATAGACTGTGTTCTTAAGGGTGGCACTGATGATGATACAAAAGATGAACGACCTGAGGAATAGTGTCTATATGGGTGTATAAGTGTATGTTTCTATCGAGTTGAAATGACTTACGATTCAGGCATGGTATCATTCAGAACATCTTGTACTTCAAGTGCTCTCTTCATCTCCAAGAAAGCCCACCGTTCAGCCTATACAAAAAAAAAAAATGAGTTTCTCGAGATTCAGCTTCTCTCTTTCTCTACCTCAAGTTCTTCTCTTTGTTTAGCCAAGGCCAAGGCAGAGTCACTTAATGCTCGTTGTTCTTGCATTGCCTTTTGTTTCAAGAGATGATATTTTTCTGGTTTCTCATCTATTAGATCCATGATCATATCATCTTCATCACTTGTTTTTTGTTTGGATTAGTACAAGTATAAAGACAAGAAAGAAAAAAGCTCTACTTACTCTGACATGATTGGTTGAGCAGCTTGTGGTGTTGGGTATAAGGTATCAAAGAAACCGCCTTGTTCAAATCGCCTATAGATCTTGGTGGTTTCTTCATAGGTCATTTTTGCCTCTTCGTATTCTTCTGTTAGCTCTGATAATGCTTCCTGTAATGATGCAACATGATCCCGAAGTGCCACTACTTCTTCCTCGGGATATCCTTGAGGTTGTTGTGTTATCTGATAATCCCATTCCTGCCTCAATCTGTCCAGCAGATCATTCACTCGTTCTATTGCTTCTTGTCCACCACAGTCTAAAGGTAGGCGAAACTGAGAGGTCTGATCGAGGGTTTGCTTGGTCTTTGTTCCTTCAAATTGCTCAATCTGTGTTTCTAACAAATGTCGTGTACCTGTGTATAGCTTGATCATACACACTCTCAACTCTTCTGCTTCCTTTCTTGCCTGTATTTCTCGGTCCTTTGTTTGATCTAATAGATTGGTATACATCTTTCGTATCTTTTTTTTTTTCTTTATTAGATTCTTCTTGACTGTATCTCATATTTCCCCTTTTGTTTACCTGAACAACTTGATCATTATCAGATGCTTCATCAAATGTAGTGGCAAAGTGTGAACTCATGTCAAGTGTAGTCACATTCACTTGATGCCTATTGTTCATCATGTTCAATAGTCTATCTTGTAATTTTGCCATATCTTGCTCATGTCGCCTTGTTTCATTCTAGAGAGATAGAAGCTTAATGCTTGCAATAATAAAAAAAAAAAAAGACTCTTTCTTCTTCTTCTTCTTACTGCATATTGTGCTTTGATATACTGAAGGTCATGTCTAACTTTGTTGATCTCTTCTTTTAATCGTTGATTCTGTAAGCGTATTTTTTGATGTTCTGTCTCTCGTACTCTATCGACAATAAGCTTAATCTTTTTGTCTTGTTTGGTAGTTTCTTTTCTTTTACTCTAGTTTAGTCTTTGTCTCTGCGTAATTCTTTTCAGCCAATTGATGATTTCGTTTGACTTGTGTCTTTTTTTTTTTAAAAAAAAAATTCGAATTAGGGGGCCACCTTCTCTGCTTGATCTTTTTCTTATTTTACCAATTGATTCTCTAATTCAATACGTTCTTTCTTCATCTGCTGAATTGTCTCGATTAAGCTTCTTTTCTCTTTTCCATCATTCTAAATAAAGTGATAAATGTGTGATTCTTGTTGCCTGATTTTTCTTGTTTACCTCTCGGTCATCTAATAAATCATAAATGCAGTTTAAAAGATTACATTTATCTTGAATTTCAGTTGAATCGAAAAGTAAAGGTGTAGAATAGCCTTGTTGTGATAAAAGCAAGTTCAGATAGTTACAAGCTGAACCATAAGTAGGAGGTGAGCAAAATCTATAAAAAATGAAAGAATCATTTAAAAAAAAAAGAAAGCACTCTCTCTGTTTCCTATTCTTACTCTCGAAGCTCTTTATGATCTATCAGAGAATCGTCTATGGTGAGATCAAGGTAACTAGATTCACAAGTCAGTAAAGATAAAAAATAGATAGAAACAGGCTTATGGACTAACCCAAAAGGATCAGATGCTACTTCAGCTGTAGTCATTCTCTCTTCATAAAGACGTGTCAAGGCCTATTAGACAACAAAGGAAAAATTTAAACCACAAAAAAAAAAAATAATAGGATCAAATTCGTGCTATGCCGTCACGCTTCATTATTTTTTTTTTAATTTGAAAAATTTAAGCTATTCTTTTCTTTTGATCTTTACTATTTCTTATCAAAATTATAGTGTAATTCATCATGAACTATATTTTGTGATTGTTGTCAAAAATTAGCTTTTTGTTACCATGCAACAGAGTGTCAATGCAAAACAAATGGATGTATAGAATTAACCTTTTTTCTTTTATTGTTTGTCATAAGGATCATTTTCATTTTTATTTAATAATAAGCTGAACTTCTCTTGGTTCTCAAGGAAATCAATTCCTTGATTAACAGGGAAAACCACGGGAAGGTGGAAGTTCGTCTAACCCCAAAAAAAATGATGGTGTTGCTTCAAAGGGGAAACCTCTGAAACAACTTGGACAACATTAGAGTACCGGAAAAACCAACCAGTTAACCACTCGATCAAGGACGCGTCCGTTTCCGAAGAAGAACCCCCATCGCTAGCATAATGTCAACGAAGCCTAGTCTTTCGAGTAGAACCAGGATATCACTTTTCATAATCAAGATAAAAAGTCATACACACGATATAACAGCTCACGTGGAAGAACTACTTCACGGCCGATACTATCGCTGATTCAATAGTACTGTACGAGTCACAAAGAAAAAAACAGAAGAGAAAGAGTGAAAAAGACCCCTTTTTATACCTTTTCTATTGTTTACTTTTGTGATGATGATGCATGAATGTAAAATTGTGGAGTCACAATATTTCAATCTGCGAAAGAACCGGATTTTTAAATCTTGAGACTTTCATATGCTTTCGACTTGAAACTGACTTTCTGTCCTTGTCAGCATTTCAGTATCTTGTTTAATTACTACATCCTTCTGTTTGGTTTGGAAAATGAATGGCAAAACAATAAGCTTGTATTAGCATGTTTTTTGTGTCTATTCTAGTCATTTACTAAGGCGATTACATATAACTTTTTGGCAACTGTTTGTAAAAGGTCAAGAGATTTCAAAAACATGTAAATAAAAGATGTGGTTAGAAAATCATCCTATTCTGATCCAGACACGAAACACATTAAAAAAGATTAAGTTCCTTTCATTTTTTACAGTCTAGAGCTAAGCTTTATCCTTTGTTTGCTTCTTTAAAGAAATAAAGAGCAGATTCTGTCCAGATCATCAACATAGATCAACATCAAGAAATTGCTTACTGTGATGAATAAAGGAAAGCATAAGAGAACAAGATCCACTTCAAACAGCCTATTCTGTCTATTTTATCAAATTTGCATGATACTCAAATTCATTTAGCGTTTTTGACAAATCATTCTCCGCTTAAACTGGCTTACTTTACCAAGAAGCAATATTGGTGTTCAAGGCAATGTATTGTTGAGAGTGAAGTATGTCCTACTCAAAGCTAGTTATGTACATACTTTGAAACGCTTTGATAATGTATTCATTTGTTCGAAAGAAGGAAGCTTTTGTTCCCTTCTCCTCAAGATAAAATAGCTAAAAGATGCAAGATATCAGGTCCAACTTTGAGCTTTATAGGTACACTCATCCATCTGAACACTGGAAAGCAATACTCCTTTCCTCTTGCAAAACTTACAGAGTGCTATTCAAGGTGCCATAGATTTATTAGCTTGTGAATAAAGACAATAAATGAGTACTTTGTCTCTTTATGTTCTGTAATTTTTCTAGACAAATGAAGAAGAATTCAAGGGAAATATTCAAGCTTGTTTCAATCTAACCTGGAAGAAAAGGGACAATTGCAAGAACAATCAAACAAGTGGATCAATTTAAAAGTCAATTTTTATAGGCAGTCAATACTATTACCTAATCATTTTCACACTTATTTTTCACACTTGTAAAAAAATATTTTTTCTTTTTTTTTTCTCTCTTGTTTCGTGTATAATATGAACTATTTAAACTTGTATCAAGATTTTCTTTTAAAGAACGCCTCACAAATAACCAGTATAGAGTCATCCCTGAGATCCCTTACTTATATCCTGCCTGGTAAAAAAATATAGAAAATACTCTTTTTTCTACACTTCTAATTTTCTTTCATAAAGGTCGTTTTCATGATGCAGAACTAGCGTCTCAAGCACGTAAATAGAAAGGATAAAACAAATAAATAACCATGAAACTTATTCTGCATGCCACGTAGTCTATGCTGCCTTGAACTTGGTCGGCCTTTATCATACCTCTATCTTAAGAAAGGCAGTACAGGTCCATGCAAAAGAAAACAAGACTGGCCCAGTAGAAGAATCTGCCTTTAATCGATACCTCAGTTTCTGGACATCTCAATCAACTACAGCTCATTCTGCTCTCACCCTATTATCAGTGATTTCATATACACAAGTCTTGATGGAAATGACTGTTCTCAAGAAACTGGGCAGAAAAAAGCAATGGCAATTGATTACAGCCATAGAGACGATCAAGTAAGTTCCTTTCTTATCATAGAGTCTCGATACTCAATTTCGATTAGAGTGATATTGAGACTTTCTCTGTTTCAATCCACTTCATATCGTATGACACTTGAACCTACCCATCTTGAACGGGATGTGGATCCTTCTACACTGGAATCCAACAACACACCCAAACAACATGCTACACAACAAGATGGTTGGGTCGGTAAGAGAACAGGTGTGGTAGTGCCTTCACTCTCTCAATCAGTTCACCTCAATCGCCAACCTTCAAACCAGAATGCACATACAGACGTGACAGATTTCCTTCTATCCAAAGTATTGACACCCGAGAAATTACGTAAACCAAGACAGATGGTTCAGGTACAGAAAAATCTGTCGAAATTAGGCGAATTACTCTATATCTTGCGTCCCTTGATTTATGGTAACAATAGATGTTTGCGTTTGATTTATAGAAATAACCATGTTCTATAGTGTTGTCTATTGTAAGATTTGGTAGACGATCATGGAAGCCGTGGTTTATTTCTCTTTTGGTTGAGATTGGATCTGATGTGGCTGTAAAGAAGGGATATCGCAATGGTAGTCGATACTCTATGATGCCCTTGGAAAAGCAAGAATTTCAACGTCGATTAAAGCAACTCTTGCTCTATTTTATGCGTGGTGCCTTTTATCTTCATATCACTCGTCCTCGTCTTGAAAAGATGTGTAACAGACTTGAACATAAGCCTGTATTGTCTATTGTATCCAGTAAGTAGTTTATCTCTCGATTTAGGTGGGATTTACTCATATCTTGTATTAGGTGTTCTTCGCGATTACTTGCCTTTATGGGAACAGATTTACTTTTATACATCCGCTTCTTGAGCTTTCTCTTTTTTTTTAAAAATAATAATAATAATAATAAAATGTTTCTAGCAAACAAGGCCATTTCTCGAGAATGATATCCAAAAAAAAAGAGCTTATTTTATTGGCTGCTTTCATGTCCTTTTTCGGTAAAGGGCATTGGTCGGAAACTCAAAGGAAATCCTTTTTTTTAATTTTCTTTTTTTCTTGAAAAGATCTTTTTTAAAGCATGTTGTATACCTCTAAAGTACAGGTCATCACCATCTTATTGGCCACCTGTACTTTACTCTACTGGTGCTTTTCTTCCAGTTCCCTCACAACGACCCTTGACTGGTCTGCTCAGTGTCCAGTCAAGAACTATTCTTACATCAACATGAACACTGAACAAGATAAAAAGGGCCATGTGTTAATCTTGACTCCCTTTAAACAGTCTGTTCAGTTTATCGATCGTTTCTTTGACAATGTCAACAAACTGACCTATCCTCACCATCTGATCTCACTTGGCTTTCTTGTGTCTGACTCTACAGACGGTACGATTGAGAAACTAAGAGCCCGCTCGGAACAAGAATCAAGAGCACCTGAATGGCGTCGGTTCCATAGTATATCCATCTTTCAAAAGGATTTCAAGTTTGAACTGGCCTCGAATGAAGAACGTCATGCGTTTGAAGTGCAAGTACGACGTCGTAATATCATGGCCAAAAGTCGAAATACCCTTTTATCGGCTGCGTTGGATGAAAAGCATGAATGGGTTCTTTGGTTAGATGGTGATGTGGTAGACTATCCAGAGACAATCTTGGAAGAGTTGATTGGGATGGACAAGGATATTATTGTGCCCAACTGTTATTGGCATTCCTATAATGAGGAAGGTGGATATGATAAAAACAACTGGCAAGAGACAGAAGCCAGTCTTGAATTTCAAAAGACATTGACAGCGGATCAAGTATTGGTCGAAGGTAAAAAGCATAATATACAAAAAAAGACGGCAATGCGCTAACGATGATATCTCAACATTCAGGTTATCCTGAACTTGTGACTTTTCGGAAACTCATGATTGATATGCGGTTTGAAAACGACAATACAGATCTGTTTTATGCCGTGCCTTTGGATGCAGTGGGTGGTACCTGTACACTGGTAAGGGCCAGAGTACATCGTGATGGAGCCATTTTCCCTCCTTTTCCCTTTCAACATCAAGTAGAGACTGAAGGTTTGGCAAAGATGGCTAAATCACTTGGTTATCAAGTATGGGGCTTACCAAACTATCTTGTCTATCATTTTATTTAAACTAATCACATTAATTGCTGTATATATTCTGAGGGGGGGGGGCATCTGGTTGTTTAAACACGTACCACTATATCATTAAAAAATCTTGTTTTTTTTTGAGCCTGTTCTTGACATTCTTTGCGTGCTTTAAATGGTAAGCAAGTGTCACATACCAACATGACAATAAATTCGTACTACTGTTGATTGGGTTCACTTTGACTTCTTTGCCACCAAAAGTAGGCAAACATGACGACTACCTTCCATAATTGGTAGGTCGAGATGTTTGAGCTATTGTCTTGAAATCTCGAAATTGTGATCCCTCTTTCCCCATTTAGTAAACTGGAGGGGTTATAATTCCAGGAGAAAGTAAGCGAATAAAGGGAAATCGACCCAAAAAAAGAATTCTACTGATTTTTTTTTTATTTATTTATTTAGAAAATACGTCAATCCTTCTATTCACTTCTTTTCTCATCTTTTTTTTCTTATCTTTTTTTTTAAACATGCCTTCAAAGACAAACAAACAAATTAATGTAGCTGTGATTGGATCAGGATTGGCAGGTTTATCGGCTGCTTATTTATTAAGTGAAAATAAAGACATTGAAGTTCATCTGTTTGAAAAGAACACTTCTCTCGGCATGGATGCTTCTTCTATCTCAATAGGGCCTGAAAAGAACTTTAGAATTGATGTAAGCTAATTTCTGAATAATTGAATCATTTCTAACATTTCTCTTAAAAGGTGCCAATGCGATCATTTATGTCTGGTAAAAAAAGAAGTTGATAGAATAAAAAAAATTTTTTTTAAACATTACTATTATGTAGGTTATTATTCACATTTATCGAAATTATATAAACATCTTCAAATACCTGCAAAGAAAGCCAAATTCAGTTTTGGTTGGTATCGTATTCTACAGTCCAAACAACTGCATAAACCTGTTCAGCCAAGTGAAGTAGCCTCATTTACAGAGAATCATGCCTATCTGGTCTATAGTGGGTCTCGAACGATAGGTCGTCTCGGTACAGTGGCATCCAAGGCACAAAACCAGTTTGTAGAAGGCTTACAACAGTGCTGGCAATCCTTTGTGATTGCCTATTCTTATCTCTGGTTGATGTCGATCGCTCTCTGGTCTTATTATCGAGGCCATCTAGAGAATCCCGATCATTCACTCTGCAACATGACATTGGGTGATTTCTTCAAGGCATACTATATTCATCCTTATTTTGCACATGAAGTCTTTGTGCCTCTCTTTGCAGCTGTCTGTACCAATTCTTATCAGTCCATGTTGAACTATCCTGCTTCTGATATCTTGGGTAAGTCTTGAGTAGAGTACAAGATAGTATACTAAGAAACAACAGAATATATGGCTATGGGTTTATTTCAAGAATCTTATGTGGCTGGATGTGGTGTACAACAGGTGGTCAAGAGAATGTCTGCACCCTTGCAGCATGTTCATCTGGAAACACAAATCACGGCTATTCAACTCAATTCAAACGGCAAACACCGCTTTCAAATAACCGATGAACATGGTACACAGTACGATTTCGATCACATCATCTTTGCTACACAAGGAAACCAAGCCTGTTCTATGCTCTCAAGCTATCTCGAATCCCTCAAGCCTACTCAGTTTGAACAGTTTGATCAACACAAGCAAGAGATCGAGCTGGTAAAGCAACAGATGGAGGTCCTTGAGCAGTTTGAGTATGATACAGCCTTGGTCATCAACCATACCGATACCCGTCTACTGCCATCCAATCCCGATCATTGGAAGGCACTGAATCTGGCCAAGATGGACAAACAAGTTGACCCAGGCCAGAGTGATCTAATTATACCTTATCCTCACGACACAACCATGACCACCCATATTCTCAACATGACACACAAGATGGAAGGCAACATGCTCTATATGCAGACCACCAATCCTTGTATTGCTGTAGACCCCAAGAAAGTCTTGTCGGTTGCCTGGTTTGAACGTGCGACTGTCACTCTGAATTCGAAAAGGGCTCTCTCTCAACTGTTTCTGAATGAAAACAAGAAGGGTTGGCGATTGGGTCCTTGTCAGGGTCAGAATGGATTTTGGTTTGTGGGTTCTTACTGTTGGAAGGGCATTCCTCTTTTGGAAGGGTGTGTAGCTAGTGCTGAACATGTCGTTCAAGGCATTGCCGATATTGAACAAATGCGTATTCAAAAACAATGGTAGAGAGAAGATGCATTTAGAATCTGAACATAAAATAAATTAAAACTCATCCTCAGCTATATGCTAAATATGGAAATTACAGTCTGCCAGTTGAAAATTAGTCATGGAGTATATCATGTTTACATTTTTTTTTTGGAAACATTCAAAAGAAGCATTGATCAAAAAGAGTATTTTGGTATAACCGGTGATATTCCGATTATTCCAAATCATCATGCATAGATACCTTGTGTTGCTTTACAGAATGTTTATTGAGGCATTATTGCTAAAAAGGAACAGTGAAAAAGGCTGTGTTGAGCATACACTGCTTTATTTTATAGTATAGTTGGTATAAGAATATATTATTCAAGAGTAGCTATAAACAAACTCTTGGGCAAAGTGCACTATTGAAATAGCTTTACAATGTACTATTGCAAACAATATCTATGTAGATAAGGTGCTGTTTGTTCTCAATATGCTAATTGTAGTATAGATATTTGATACAGAAATATCATTACTTGTAGACACTATATCCCTTCTTTTTTTTTCTTTGCTTCAATAGACAGACATCACTTCAATTTGAATAAATTAATCATTTCTTGACTCAAGATGAGATACTTTCCCCCCTCCTTCATTAACACACACACACACACACACACACACACACACTTTGGATGTATCTAGGGCATTAAGAAAAAGAAAACTGTAATATTATGTTTAAAAGATGCATTTCTGTGACTATTGTACAATATCTTTCTTCTCCCTACGAAAAAGAAAATAAACTCATTGCGCTTACGCACAGACAGACGAAGGTATATCTTAACCACGCACATAGCGAATCTTTTGTTTCTTGGGTTTAGTAGGTACTTGAGGTTGTTGAGGAGGTGTGCTTTGTGCTTGCATTTCAGCCAGTGTAGGAAGTCCTTGTGCTTTACGTTCTTCATCTGCTCTAGCCTCAATTTCAGCTAATGTCGTCAAAGGCCCTACAATACTCTTGGGCACATCGCCTTCCTTTTGACACACAGGCAATAATTTGGCAATTTCCACAAACAGTTGTTTACGAGTCAAGATGGCTTGATTGATAAAGAAGTTGGATTTGTCTTTTAGTTGAACACGAACACGGCCTACATTGGCCCAATCACGTGGATGGCGCTTACTCTAACCATGGGATGATCACTATTTCTCGCTCTCGCTCTTTTTTTTTGTCCCTTACCTCATACACTACTGAAAACCCGAGTTTTTGACAAGCAACAGCCATATGGTAAGCATGAGGATTCTTGACTGCTTTTTCCTTTGCAATCTTACGACCCTCAAGAACAGTCTTGTCAGCGTCAATATAACAAGGATAGACACACACCCAACTAACCATGTGCATCTTAGTGTCTAGACCATCGTTTTTTTTTTCCTTCACTTACTCTTTGTATTCATCTGGATGCATCTGACGAGTATGACCTGAAGCTGTAGTGGCCACAGTGACATGTTCTTTACGAGGAGGAGGACTGGCCATGCCGCCTAAACCACCACCCATACTTTGCATCATTTGTTGAAGTTGTTCCATATTGGGCATACCTCCCATGTTGGGCATACCTCCCATGTTGGGCATGCCACCAAAATTAGGCATGCCACTAGGTCGTGTAGAAGAAGAGGATTCAGTTGGAAGTGGAAAGTCCATGTTGTCAATATCCATGTCATCTTCATCCAAGAATACATGGCTCTTTTGTGCCTTTTTAAGGTTATTTAACATGGACATGGTGAGTACTGTTATTGTCAAGAAAAAAAAAAGAAAGAAAAAATAGTGGTTTATTCCACGCTGGATAAAATGATGATTTGACAATGGTCACATGATATCACTTTTTGTCTTTTAAAAAAATAAGAAACTACGCGCCTTTTTTTTTGGTTCTTTTGCAACAATGACAAACACATTAAAACATCAGACACTTATGATTGGCAAGACAGGTTCTTCTGTAGTGTCATTTCAAGCAAGTGATTGTTTCATATAGTTTGATAGAAACTTATTTGCTGATTGGATCATAGGAAGAAGATGCTCAATGTCCTGTCTGTAAAAGTGATAAATACCTAACACCCAATCTCAAGCTATTGGTATCACCATGCTTTCACAAGATGTAAGTATGAAGCTAAAGAGGATATCCCTGTACTGATAGTTTATAGGTGTGAGTCATGTATCGATCGATTGTTTGGAGCAGGACCAGCACCTTGTCCTATCTGCTTACAAGTACTAAGAAAGAACCAATTCATGTCACAGATCTTTGAGGATTTAGCAGTAGAAAAGGAAGTGCGGATTCGAAAGAGAGCAGCTAGAGTGTAAGTAAATGGTACAGTACAAAAACGATATTAAGCCCTCTTGTCTAGGTTCAATAAACGACCCGAAGATTTCTCTAGTTTAAGAGCTTATAATGACTATTTAGAGATGGTAGAAGATATCAGTAAAGTGATCCATAGACATTCAAAAAAAACATATACTTATAGGATAATGCTAGCTTTCAATCTGATGAATGAAGTGGATGTAGCAGAAACAGAGGCAAAGATAGCAGCTTATGAACAAGAAAACAAGGACAGCATTGCAGCCAATCAGGCGAGAAGTGTGAATGAACAGAGAGTGAGAAGCTATCAAGATGAACTGGACAAACAAGAGAGAGAACAGAAACAGAAGGAATATCTTCAACAGTTGGAAGAAGAGAGACGACAGAAGGAATTAGAGAAATCGGATATTATTGCCGAATTAGCCAATAGTAACAAATCAGCTCAGTCTGTCATTCAGAACAGACAGGCCACTGCTCTAAAACGATCCTCTGCCCTTAAACAGCCTTCAGCTGCAAACAATAACAAGTCATCTACGCCATCCTGGATTACTTCTGTCATGGAGAATGAGACAAAAGAAGCAGAGAGTGTGTTTGATCCTTATGAACTTGCTTATGAATACACCAGTGGTTATGTTGTGCGTGAAAGCTATCAGGATCCTACTGTAGACTATCTCAATAACAATAGACAGGCAAGAGCAGGTGGTTATACAGCTCGATTTGCTCATCAACGTGCTCTTATGTCTGCATTTACAGGTGTCTTGTGTTCACCTGTACAAGAGAAATAACTTAATAAATTTGTTTTATTCAACCTTGTATGACACAACTTAATCGATATTTCATGCCCAAGTAAGATAGATACATTCTAGTTGGAAATACGCGTATACTCTTTAGATGTGGAAAATTAAGATCTTGTTGGATATTAGCTCAAGAAAAGGATGATTGCTTGATCTGTATTGCTTACCTTTAATATCTACATAGATTCCTTTTTTTGTTGTTGTTTATTTGATTAATATCATTCAAATAACTCACAATAATAGCTTACCTCCCAAAGTAAAGGCCTGCTCTATTTTGTAATGATTGTTTGATTGAAAGGGAATCCATTTGTTGTCCCGAAAGAATAACCAAGTAATCTCTTGTGGGTGATCATGAAGGGATTCGTTATTTACAGGACAGTCTATCATGGAATTAGATTTAAGCGGGAATCGGTTCTGATACATAGGATACAGAAATCAACCATTCAAATTTGCTTTCTCTTTTATATATGATAGAATGGATTGTCTGTGATTGTTAAAGAGAAAAAAGAGTGGAAAAAAGTGAAAAAAAAAAAGAAAGAAAAAAAAAAAAGAAAAAAAGTGTGTACACATGACACTCTATTTATACTATTTTTCTGGGATTATCTCTATAAATATTTCAACTCCCTCTTGATTTTTTTTTATTTAGGATTTTCTTATGTCGCATTGTAGTAGAGATAGGTGGTAATGCCCTATGTTTCTTGACTGGCTTGATTGTATGGTTATCATCTTGGTGGGGTCTTTTTTGACCTACTGACAAAGGCAGAGACAAGGAAGGTGAAGGTAGGGAAAATGATGAAGAAGTAGAAGTAGAAGAAGAAGAGGATGAAAGTAATGCTTCTGTCTCCATCAAGCTAGAGGTGATTTTCTGACTCTCTTTTGATAGGGTATGTTTGGATTGTGGATGGTTATTTACAGTCGTCTTGATGTTGGGGGTATGGATTGATTGAGAAGATAGAGTCGATGGTGTCTTTTGATGTCTTTTATGACTTGAGAGAGTACTAGATGACTTTTGTGGCAAGATAGGTGTAGTGTGAAGCGTGCTAGAAGAAGAAAAAGAAGAAGATCGACGGAGAGTGACTGGATGAACTTGAGGTTCTAAATGTTTCTGTTCAGCACGTGTCAAGTGAGCATAGAACAGACTGGCTAGTTCAGGCATCTTTTCATCATAGGCCTTGTAGACCTGGCGTATGGCAGAACGAACCGAGGCACAGGCATCTGTAGAAGCAACTCGAATAGCTCTCTCAATATCTTGACTCAGTCTTTTCAGCACAGTCTCTGGATTGACTCGGATGAGCACCACAAGACAGTCAGCTAGACAGAAGCGCAAGTGACTGTTGTTCTTGTGTTTGATCTTGTTGATCAAGTACTCGCTAAAGAGAGAGATACACTTGGGTAGTTTAGCATGCTCAATCACTTCTTTATAGTCACTTTGGATACGTGCACTATGGATCTTGTTGGTGCTACCAAACTGCTTGATGATAGCTTCCACAAAGAGAGGGTTTAGTTTGGAGAAATCGGTTTTCATGGTTTGGGCTGTTGATTTCAATAAGCCTGAAGCAGAAGCAGATAACAAGGTACGAGGTGATTCAAGCTAGTCACAGATGGTTCAGTCTATCATTTCTCTCTTATAAGAATGACTTACACAACGAATGATGGGTAATTTGAGTTGTTTTAGATGAGTTGGAAATGTTGTCCATGAACTAATGTTCTCTTGTGTGATCCACTGACTCAAGTTATCTAGAGCTCGTTTGAATTGATCCCACGTCTCTTCTGTCTCCTTTTGAGAGAACAGTTTGGTGATTCGCTTCATTTCTCTTTCATATTCAGTTTTGGTTGTGATCTAACTAGACGCGTTTATAACATGGAGAAATAGGTTGTTTTTCTTTATTACCTTGATGGTGGTTTTGGGATATGTTTCAGTCATTGTGGCATTCGTTGAATAAGAAGTCAACTCGATGAGAAAGGGCTTTTAATGAAATAACCTTTTTTTTTAGAGAGAGAGAGAGTTTTTTTTTTAAAAAAGTCCTTAAGCATACATGTTTAGCGCACCATGTGGGGTGGCACTTTTTATTTTTTTTTTAAAACAGCCAATAGTATTTCTGTGGAGACTTGAATGAAGGCTGCTTATTGCACTCCCTCTTTTTTTTTTTCTTAATGCAGCGTTTCATTCATCAAAGACAAAATACAATGTCATGTGACATGATGTCAAGTCTTTCACTCTTTACCAAATAAAGAAATCTCCTTAAAATCTCCTACATGTCAACAAGAAAGAGAAAAGTGCTTCATTCATTCTTTCTTTTTTTCTTTCAATTGATACCCTTATTCTCCATGACAGAATCCAGTGATGATAGCCTATCAATACAGTCTAAAGAATACAAGACATATCCTCAAGCATGGTATGCTCTCTTCTTGCTGGTCTTGATCAGAACAGCCATATCGGTCTTTCAATATACCTACAGTGCCATCCCTACTTTGACAAGTCATTATTTTGGCATCACACTCACTTCTGTCAATTGGCTGGCTAGTGTCCAATGCATTGTCTATGTTATCATGAGTTGCTTTACCGGTTATCTGTTTGAGAAACTAGGTGTTCAATTATCAGTAAATGTTGGTTCTTTATGAGCAGAATGTAAGCCTTATAAACCTCTCTCTCTCTAGATTATCATGGCAGGTATTTTCTGTGCTCTAGGATCAGCCATTCGAAGTCTATCGACCATCACCAATCCACCTTCTTTTGTCTGGACCATGGTAGGTCAGACAGTAGGAGCCATTGCTTCACCCATGACATTGAATATCATGACCATGGTAAATTTTAAGCATAGAGACATGTATTTCTCGATAAAACTCATAAAACTACCATTAGTTTGCTTCTACTTGGTTTACTGAAAACTTACGAGCAACAGCTGGCATGTTTGTAGGTAAACATGAATATGTGCAATTTAGGATGATTATGCTTATTCCGGGGTAACATTGTTCTTTTATTGTTGATAGCATCCAATTATGGAGCTATTTTGGTCATGTTTGTGATTCCTACCTTGGCTACTTATGTAGACAAAATACCTCTTGTGGTAAATTATCGATTCCTTGACACATAAATCCATCAGCTCATAGACGTTGTTTCCCTTTAGTTACATCTAGTGTCTGGCTTTGCTGGTCTGACTTTTCTCTTGTTACTCTCAATGCCTGTAAAACCTCCTAAACCACCCATGGCCAAATCAGATGTCGAACGTCCTCCTTACCTCAAGGGGCTCGTTCTTTTGACAAGCAATTTCAATTTCTGGATTCTGTTTCTGATTCACTCATTCAACGTAGGCTTAAGTATTGCCTTTGGTTCACTGTTTACTCAGATTGTAGGCCCCTATGGTTATTCAGATAGACATGCAGGTCTATTGAATGCATTGGCTTTCTTTGCTGGAACATTAGGCTGCAGTAAGGTTACCATGATGATAAAGTGGGGGTTTGTTTAGGATGATGCTGTTGAATAACCCTTTCTCTTTAATTCAGCTACTGCAGGTCCCGTACTTGATCAAACAAAGCAACATAAACTATTATTAAAACTAGTAACACCCATGGTATTTATTACTGATGTTGCTTTTATCTTTGTTAGTAAGTAAAAAAAAAACAATCAACAAAACAAGAGAAAAAAAAGAACATAACTTGCTCAATCTAGTTCCCAAGGGCTCATTTGCCTCTCTTTTGTTTGTCTTGACCATGAATCAGTTCTTTCTGTCCTTCTTGGTACCTGTGGTGATTGAATTAGGCTCAGAAAGTAAGTTGTACTATTTTTTTTCTCTATTGATTGAGACCATTCAACCTGTATGATCAGCATCTTATCCAGTAGCAGAATCTACAGCGAGTTCTATCTTATGGCAAGGTGCTCAAGCATTTGGGTTTGTGTTTAATTTGATATTGGATGCTACAAGAGATGCTAGAGGCATACCTGTCAACAATATGATGTATGGACTCATCTTTCAGGCTGTTGTGGCAGGTATCATCATGTTGTTAGGGTTTGCTTTTCATGGCAAGATGGCTCGATTGGAAGCATCCGATTGGGACGATATTCCGGAATTACCCAGATCTCCAAAAGGTAAAGAGACATTATGGTCATTGCGCACACACCCTATTGCTACTGTTCTAGATAAAGAAACCAAAGCGACTCGATCGTCCATTCGTATTGAAACCTAAGTCAGAGCTTTTCTTTTATTGATTATGTACCTATCATGGTTAATAGATATTATTCCATGCATCAATACTCAATAAATAGCTCTAATTGAGGCAAGAGAATAGTTTGTCTTCCCTTTACTTGACATTTGTACTCTGTTTATGACTCTTGTGAAATTCAACTGTGTATGTTGCCTTATTCTTGTCTCTTTTTACATGTTGGAAAGAAAGGCAAGCCAACATAGAGTCTATCATACGCTTCTATGTAAGAATTATTTATATGTTACTCTTGTATCAAACTCTTAAGATCGAGCAATAAAGAAAAAGTCTTGTACTTTATGTCTTTTTTCTTTCCCGAGATTGGTTTTTTCTTTTTTTCTATCTACTAAGCAAATTTACAGGTACATTTTAAAAAGACGCAAAGAACATCATGTCCTTATTGGTTTATCGAAACGGCAGTTGAAAATAAAAGCATAGCTTTCCTTTCTTTTGACAAGTTGAACTGTCTATTTCTGAATGGCAAACAGAGTTTACCTACCACACCACACAACTATGAATCACTTGATTTTCTCTTATAAAGGAAAAAAAAAAATAAAACTAGAGACCTAATTGAGAAGGCTACTTTTTTTCTCCAAGAATAAATCAAACCCGTATTGTTCATTTTGACATGTTCAACCTATTATTAAAGAATTGACTTTTATTTGTTTGTTTTCTAATGAGGCGTCGATCTATAAAGTCTTTGTGTTAATATAAAAGAGAGAATGTTACTTGGCATATGACTGTAAGGGAACTAGAATGTGGTCATCTGAACTAAAAAAAAAAAAAAAGGCTCGTACAACAGAGAAGAACAAGAAATTGAATTTACCCCATAAAAAAAAGATCTCTCTTTTGTTTCTACCATCCATACAAGCATAATATCAATTTAAAAGAAACTGCTTTGATTTAAAGTCTAAATGACAGGAAAATTATATTAAATACGAATTGTAAATTCTTTGAAATAGTAATAACAGAATTGTGTAATTTCTCTCTTTCTTTCTTTCTTTCTTTCGGCAAGTTCACAATCTATTTTCGGAAATGGTGTAATTTACAACAAGTGCTACCCTTGAGAGAAATTCGGACCCATTCCGTCTTTTCCGCTACTCTTTCTTTTTTTCCCCTCTCTCTTTCTTTTTTATTTTTCGAAAATTCTCTTTTTTTTTTTATTATTTATTTATTTTTGCCTCTCCTCTCTTTCCTCTCTCATCTTCTCTCTTTCTTTTTTTTTCTTCTTCTCTTCCCCCCCTTTTACTCTCCTTTAAAAAAAAAATAATTTTTCCCTTTTGATGAATAAACGAATTGGTAAAAAACGATCCTTCTTTTGGGATAAAAAGGAGGTTGAAAAGTAAGCAAAATTTATTATAAAAAAAATAAATAAATTTAAAAAAGATTTTTTTTTTTTTTTTGCTATAGAAACGAATGTGAACAATCAAACGCCAATTTTTTTACTAAATTTTGTAAAAAACTTTTTGGTCAATGCGAATGTAAGATTCTTATTCTACAGTGAATGCAAGCGAACTCATTTATTTTTTTTCTATAGCTCAACTGAGTAAAAAGAAATCAAGTGCTTCATTCGAGCCATTTCGCACAAAAAATAAAAACACAGCTAATCTTGATCATCATCGTCATAGCTTAATAGATAATTATTATATCCGCCCAAAACCAAGTTTATCTGTCTTGGAAAACAATATATCTGAATGGAAGACGGAATTGCTGCAAGAATTAGATGCAACTCAATACAAATGTGATGTCACTCACTCACCTTCTCAGCACCACATCATCTATCGCCATGACGGCCATTCAGTCTATAGTCATGACCCTACCATGGGAGATATACAACATTTGACTATTGGCAAGAATGAACGAGAACCTTGTTGGCTCAAAAGTCCTTTTACAAAAGATGAAACCACAACAGATCCAAGATTGACATCTACTATCAGATCAGTCTGTTCTAGTAATGCAAGCTCTCATCTATCAACTGAATCACAGAGGCACGATCATGTCAAGGAGCGGCTAGAGTTGGCTGCTGCTAGAAGAAATGAAATCAAAAACAATCGTCTTAGAGAACAGATGGACTCTGCCCTGTTTGAGACCATGCGAATGCTTCGGCAAGAACAGTACGAACAATACCAGCAACAAGGTGGTCTGATCTATAAAGGGAAAAAAGTCTATCAAAACTCTTTATTTAGCGATCATCTTTTAGCTATCAATCAAATGGATAATCACCAACGACAGCCATCGAATGACGAGGAACAGACTTCGGTTTGGTAGCTCCTCATTATCTACATACCAAGAAAAGCTAGACCTGTGTCTTGCTTTGTCTAAAATATCATTATATCCCCCCCCCCTTCTTCATTTCTTTATTATACATAATTATCAAACTATCAAGTTGTCAATTTCAAAAAAAAAAAAAAGTCAATACCAGACTTGTAAACAAATAAATAATATTGATTTTTTTTAAATCATAAACTAGATCCTACAGTTTCGAGAAAGTGAACAAGAAAAGATTTTAATATCCTTATCGTTCCAGAAAAGAAAGGACATCAGCATAAAATACAATCTCTTTTTGTTATGAACAAGTGTATTTCTGTCATATTGACCATTGGTAAACAAAACAAAAAAAAAAGAGCGATGACTGCAACTGGTAAGCCAAATAAAGATTCTCATTTAAGATGATGCAGCTTGGCGTTCACTGTCCTTTAGGGGCTCAGGCAAGTTGATTCAACGTCATTAATTACAGTTCACTAGACCCAAGATGAACCAGACAATGTGCAAAGTAGAAATGGCAGTATTGAAAGAGGTACTGTAACATTGCTCTGTATGATGATAAAAAAACCATATTTCTCACTTCATGAGGATAGCAACTATATAGGCTGAGATTGTTTTATACGTAATACATCATTTGTTCATCCTGAAGCAATCTACATTGAATTGACCTCTTTCTTTCTTTTGTTGGCAATTTTCTTGTCTGTAACTGAAATACATCACTTGTTTGTTTTTCTTTTGTGTTGCTGAGTGTTCCGATATGGTTTAATAATACAAGCAACTGCAATGTGATTTCCATATGTGCAGCATCTTGCTTGATTGTAATTCTCGAAATTCAAAACTAAAATTGGCAAAAAAAAAAAACTAAAGACTACATGTTTCACAGACACAAACAACATCCGAGCACCTACAGTTCTCCCTTTGCTCTCTTTCTTTTGGCATATATTTGAGATCTTGGTTATGAGGTGTTTTCTTTACGAAATGACAAAGTGGCTATACTTTACAAATAATTTCAATATCAAATACTCGGTCAAATTTCCTTTTTCTCAAAAAGAAAATGTTTGAAAATCATGAATGCTCCAACAATTTTTGAATAGCATAAACTCCTTTTATATATATATCTCAAGCTACTTTACACCTTGGGAGTATTGAGCCTATAATTTAGCAATAATAAGCAAAAAGCGTCATTCATTTACTGTGTTATGAGCCAAAACTACCTCTTGTTTCCATGAACAATACATGAGACATGAAAGAAGCACTGCATTCAACCTGAGCATAGTGATATCATAAAAAGAAAATAGTGAAATCAACTCATAACGTAAACTTAATTTCTAACTCTGCTTTGCCAGCCCTGAGGAGCAAAAAGGGAGAGAGAGAGAGAGAGAGAGAGGGAAAACTTCAAATAGACCTCTGCATATGGGCGTTCTAAATGAATAGAATATACAGCATAAATGTACGAAAAAAAAAGAGAGAGACAGCAAATATAGCCTTATTGAGCCCAAGCACCTCTCCTCCATTGAGGTGTTCATATCTGGAGCAAATCAACATCTGATTTTTTTTTCAACAAGAAAACAGCCTGATCTTTCTAAACAAAACTCAAGCCCTCCTTAGAGTCAACAGCATACATAGTCTCTCTTTTTATTATTATGATGACAGAACATACCTATCATTGCAAGCTACTCAATTTGTAGGTCAACGAATTACTGAGTTTGAATTCGATCAACATCGACTGACAATTCAATTTCTCCATTTTTTTTTCTCATTCATTCTACAGTGTAAATGAACGACAGTGTATCTATCATAGTTGCAGTATTTCTGATTCTTATTGCCTTACGTTGGATGCTTGGTAAGGAAATGAGAAACAATAGGATTGTGTCAAGACTGACTTGTTATTAAAGGAGGAAATCCACAGCAGCAACAACAACAACAGCCAGGCACAAGACGTACAGTCAACAGACGCATGCAACATCGTGTCACTCCTCAGATGGTAGGTCTGATCTTACAATGTCTCGGAAAGCATAGTCTAATAGTGCTTTGTCTTGTCAGATTGAGCAAGTGCGCGCTATGTTTCCCAGCATTCCTACAGCTGCTATTCAGGCTGACCTGCAAAGAACAGGTTCTGTTGAGACCACAGTGGATAATGCATTACGTGAAGGAGGTCTCCCTTTGGTAAGAATGGTTGCGTGTCATGTCTTGAGATTACTTATTTCCCATTCGATAGCCACCTCAGGCTCAATCATCTACTACAAATAGTCCCAACATGAACGCCAGCAGCAGTAGTAGTAATAACAACAACAGTAGTCATACTCGTGGTTCACCCAATCATCCCAATTTGGTTCAGAGATATAAGATTGATGTTCAAAAGGAAAAAGAGTTGGAGCAAGAACCACCCAAGGTTTGGGAAGCTAGTCCTGATAAACGACAAGAGATGTTAAAGAAACGCAAAGAATTCATGGTCCTTCAGGCCAGAAAGAAGTTGATGGAACAGCAACAAAAGAAACAATCGCAGGAGATTCAAAATAGCTCCACTGATGAAAAGGCATTTGATGAAATGTCAGTAGAAGAATTGAATTCGCTCTCTGCAGAACAAAGAAGAGACCAGATGCTAAAAGCCTTAGAACGAAGAACAAGCTCTTAACGTTTCTCCTTCTTTAGAATTAGAAATGAGGTATACTTCTAGATCATTCACTTGCCTTTTGATTTATGCGTGTGTATGTATGTATTGAAACTATCCGTGTTTCTTTAATAAAAAAAATGTACAAATTCATTGATACCAAAAAGCCATCTTCTTTTATTACATAAGCAAACAATGCGTTTATCTTGTCTTACCCTATTGACTTTAAACTGGCCATCAGTTGATATAAACATTAGCAGACATTTACTTTCTTTTTACTTTTTGGGCTGCATGAAAATAGGTTCGTCATAGGCTATTCATTGACTTGTATTTTATCAGATTGAAAATCGACTTTGCCATTAATAGAATGTAATTAGAATTTAGTAAGGTTTCTACAAGTCTTAAAAAAACAATCCATCAAAGCGTCGTGACTTGTCCTTACAGCAGAAAATGACAAATACACGAAAATGAAACACGGTCTTTTTAACAAGAGAGAAACAGAATTGCTTTTGACTTTACATCAGCTAGAGATACTATCTTTGGTATTTTGAGAGAGAGAGAGAGAGAGAGAGAAGGGGAGGGGGGGTCAAATTTACCCTGACTTTTAAATTAAATTTCGTACTTTTTTTTTACGCTTACTTTCTGTTTAACCCTTTTTTTTTTTTCTCTCTATTTTTTTTTTTCGTCTTTTTTTCTTTATAGGTTTATAGGGATAAAGCTATCTTTGCCTTTTTTTTTTCTTGTCTATTCAACATGCTACCACGCGGTCCCATGTCTCCAAATATTCAAAAGTCTGATTTGCACCAACCGAAAGCAAAGAACCAGCCTCAAGGACAAGTAAGCGTCATAACCCTCATCTTTCCCTTACTTTTGGAGCTAACACACGCTTCACATTAGCTAGCTGCACTTTTGCACGGAAAACTAGAATACGATGAGTTGTTTATGCCTCAGCAAAGTCCTAGTGCAACAGGCTCGAGTGTTTTCCCAGATGACCTTCGTTCTACCAGTGCACCTCCAACTCAACAGCTATTATCTCGACGCGGAACTGATATGCTTGATGCACATCATATGGATCCCGAGCAGCTCAAGTATTATCATCATCATCACCAAGAAAACAATCATTCCAGTCAACCATGGCAATTATGGCAGCATGCAGAAGATGGCAAGTGATTTCATAGTAGTAGACTCCTTTTTTTTGGAACTAATGTTTCTAACATGTTCATAATAGATTATGCTCAACAACATGATCCTAGAGTCAATGGTCTTGGTGGTTATAGTACAAGTGGTCGACAAACACCTAAACAACAGGATGAGACCTCAGCAAGTCGACGTCAACGAAATTTAGTTGATTTGATCCAACAGGTAATTATTTTTTTTTTTAAGAAAAGGAAAATTAATAAGAAGGGGTGGAGTTTTTTGAACCAATCAGAATGGAATCGCTAAACCCTCAATGAGCATAGGATTTTCCTCGTACACCTTCTCCTCTGTTTGCTCTTCAACAACAGGCACGTCAGCGTCATGTAGCTTCTTCTTCTTCTGCAGCCACAGGCAATCATGGTGGTGTCGGAGGTTTCGGTGGATTAGAGGACCCCTCTTCTATTATGTCAGCTGGCGATTTAGATAGTATTCAGAAACAATACCGAGACCAACTGAATGCATTGGATTATGATGGCATGATGAAAAATTCGCCTTCTTTGCGCAACAAGCTCATCTCGACACCCCCTGCCCGACCTAGCTCAACTCCTCCTGGAAGAAATATGTATCATGAGGACCAAATGATCCATCAGTTCAATGCGTTTGGCCTTCATGAGAATGCAGCAGACGAATACGGCACATTGGCAGCTTCCGGTCATAATCATCAGCCATCTCGCTTTACACAACCATCGGCTCATACAAGTGGTAGCGCCAGTCCTTATTATGGTCAACCTTATGCTAGCCCTTCTTACAATTCATCCATGATAGATCCAGCTGTAGATCCAGCTGTAGATGGTCTCTTGAATGAAAGCATGTATGGTCGATGGAGTCAAGGAGATGCTGCTTATCGTAGACAGCAACAGAGTAAGTCTTTCTTTATTGAAGAAAAACAAGAGGAACTCATTGTTTTGTACAAGTTGCAGCAGCTTTAGGTCATGGTCCTCTGACAGCACCTGTTGGTATGGATCCTGCTGGTTTTCCAGAAAGTACACTTCCTTCAGCTAATGACAGGAAACTCCGTGCTTTGCAAATGCAGCAGCAGCAATTGTTAATTCAACAACAACAGCAACAATTATTGGCTGCGAGACAGCAACTATTGTTACAGCAACAAATTCAACAACAGCAACAGCAACAACAACAACAACAACAACAGCAAGGATTTCATAATATGAATAATCATCCCATGCAAAATAGAAATAGACATGACAATAGCAATAACAACAACCGTCATCTGCATCACCACAACCAGCATCATCATCATCAACATCACCCGCAACAACAACAGCAACAGCAACAACAACCACAACAGCAACCACAAGGCCACCACTATCATCATCACCATCATCAGCCATCACCTCCACCTCCACCTCCACCTATGTCATCTAGTTCTACTCAAGATATAGCCTTGAATATGCGTAGCCCATTGTTGGAAGAATTCAGAAATTCAAAGAACAAGAAATACGAACTCAAAGACATTGAGAGCCATATTGTGGAATTTAGTGGTGATCAGCATGGATCTCGATTCATTCAACAAAAGCTCGAGACAGCAAACAGTGACGAAAAGCAAATGGTGTTTGAAGAGGTTTTGCCTAATGCACTTCAACTGATGACAGACGTGTTTGGAAATTACGTGTTGCAAAAGTTTTTTGAGCATGGCAATCAAATGCAAAAGACAATTTTGGCAAAGCAGATGGAAGGCCACGTCCTTTCTCTTTCACTTCAAATGTATGGCTGTCGTGTTGTTCAAAAAGCACTTGAACATGTCTTGACTGAACAACAGGCGACTCTTGTTAAAGAACTAGATGGTTGTGTGCTTAAATGTATCAAAGATCAAAATGGTAACCATGTCATTCAAAAGGCTATTGAGCGCGTACCTGCTCAGCACATTCAGTTTATTATCGATGCCTTTCATGGTCAAGTCTATAACCTGGCTACTCATCCTTATGGATGTCGTGTCATTCAGCGCATGTTTGAACATTGCACTGAAGATCAAACAGTAAGATAGAACACATAGTGTATTCAATAACCAATCAACTCATCCGTTTCCTTTTTCTAATAGGGTCCACTTTTAGACGAATTACATCGATGTACTGGACAACTTGTTCAAGATCAATATGGCAACTATGTAATTCAACATATTCTGGAGCGTGGAAAGGCAGCTGATAAATCGCTTGTCATTGACAAGATTCGTGGTCAAGTACTCCAGCTTAGCAAGCACAAGTTTGCTAGTAATGTTGTCGAGAAATGTGTGGATCATGGATCTAAGCGTGATCGTCAATTGTTGATAGAAGAAGTACTCCATCCTAGATCTGATGGGTAAGAAAAGCCGGAGGTTCTTTAAGAAAATCTGTGATTGACTGTTTATTGTTAGAACATTGCCTCTTGTGATTATGATGAAGGATCAATATGCTAACTATGTTATTCAGAAAATGTTGGATATTGTCGATGATGATCAACGCGAATTGCTGGTCAACAAGATTAAGCCACACCTTCAGTCTTTGAAGAAATATACCTATGGAAAACACTTGATTCAAAGTAAAGTTATCAATAGGAATGATGAAGGTAGATTTGATTTCTCAATTGTTTGAAATAGAAGTGGAAAAGTTGCTGCCTTTAATCAACACTCATCAAAATGCTCTCTATGAAGAAGAGAATGTTGAACAGGAAAAGGAACAGATACCTCAGGAAGATATGGCAGAGTCTTTAGGCACTATTCTCTCTGCAGTTCCTGAAGAACATTGATCACCAAATCTTTTAGAAGAACACCAAAAGAACTGTATATAAGCAAGCTATTACAGACAAACAACCACTAGAAATACCATTCATCTTTCTTTTTTTTTATGTGTTAGAAAACATGTTTTATTATCTTGTACATTAGCAGAAACTGTACATGTTTAATCGTTACTATTTGATCCTTTCCTCCTTCCCCCTTACTTTTTTTTATTCTTCAAAAAAAGTAACACTCTTTATATGATATTTACACACCTTTTTTTCTTCTTCTTCTTTCCTTTATAGGGAACTATACATATATACATATATAAATACATCAATATTCTTTTTTCTTTTCCCTTTCAATCTATTCTTGTTGAGCTCTTGGCTTTGACCAATCAAATTACGAATAGAGAAAGCATCTTCTCTTTCTATCAATAGTCATAATAAGCAGAGTTTCACAACTTTATTTTTTTAATAATTCGAAAACATTGAAATGTATATAATTTTAAGCTTTTTATTATTATTTGAAATAGTGGATAAAAGGGAGTTTATGGATGAGGATAGAATTCGCGGTAAAAATAAAATAAAATAAAAAAGAGCCCGCTACATTAGAAAAAGACAGAAAGCAGACTTGTAATGAGTGTTGAATACTGTAAAGATACTTGCATGAACAGAGATTTGGACTTTTCTTTTTCTAATATCCATATTGCTTTTATAAAACAATTCTGTAATTATATACAATATTCATCGCATTGTTCGACTCTTGCATTACTAAAAAAAAAAAAGATTCTTGTCATGCACACTAAATGGCTAGCGTTCCATACTTCACGCTTATTGTATTAAAGGCTTTATTTGACAGTCTTTTTGTATTTAAGACAAGGTAATGCCTAGATCAAGGAAATGTTTGCAATCGAGCTTTAGACTTTATGTGACCGCATAAAGGAATCAAAAGAACTTGTTCACTATAGATTGTTTGTACTAGATTTAGAGAGCAGATTCAAAATAGTTTATCCTCGATTTCAGACTGAGTACAATGTTATTAATAGTTGATTAGGATGCAGCTATTAATGAGAGGGTATTTTTTGAAAAACAAATGAAAATGAAGATACAGAGCCAAATTTAGTCTTTCAATTGATTCAGTTGTTAATAGCTGAGCTGAGCCTGAAGCTCATTCACGAGAAGGGGGCATGCAGATAATGCTACAATTGCAAAATGAAATCATAGCCCCCTTACTTCCAAACATGATAAAAATCCAACTCTCTTTCATGCTGTCAATCCTCTATAGGTTCCAACGAAAAAGGTAGATTTCATTGTCCGTTGAGGAATAGTTCGCGTTCGATTTGTGCTGCAATTGCTGAAAATAGTACAAAGAAATGAGTTGGCATTCTTACTTTTCTCCTCTTGTTTCCCCCCTTTCTCTTTTGCCCTCTTCTACTAAAGTGCAGATTGGTTTCTACTATTGGGAAACAATACACTAAACGACTGATTTTCAAGTACATTTCATGTTTCCAAGAATAAGCAAAAGAAAAAGAAACTTAGCTAGGGTTATCATCATTGGTGAAGGTCGAATCTATTTGTGGACAGACAATCATTCTGTCTTGGCATTGTGCTGTGCATGAATCAAGTTTCCCGAGAATGAGTGACTCAATAGAGTTCTTGTGCCTTGATACAATAAAATAGAATTCTTGTGCAAAAGAAACAGGTTTATGATTCTGTTCCATGCAAGTGATTCATTCTTGCTTTTCGCGTTCCTGACAAGGTCTTTCTCCAAAGGCTGTCAGATTTTGTTGCTTTCGATTCCTTACATAATGCAAGTCATTTTCGTCTTTTTTGTTGGTTGGATTGTGTTACGTTAGTTTTGATTGATTGGTTGGCACATTTTCTCGATATCACAATTTCAAATCATAAGTTGCAAGTATCTTGTTTGTACAATCACAGGAAACGGAGGTTCGATCTGGCCTTAAATAAAGCATATTCGCATGATGATGACAATCAATACAGTCAGACCTATTGTAATCGATTGTAAGTACACATCATGAACAATTAGACAAGCACTAACTTCGATTGTTCGATAAGGTAATAATGTCTAAGCAATGACTCTTGAAAACACAAAAGGCTCGTTATGTGTTGCAAAGCGCTTAGCTTTTCCTATTACTATCGACGAATTCTCTAGCAAGCTAATACCAATCCTGCATTTGATGTTGAACATAAGAAGTATCATAGTCAATGATATTGAAGTTATTAAGGCTATGCAAAGAGCAGTGCCTGTGTACTCGTTGCGCAAGAGAAAAACTTGCCTTGAATAAAGTAACTATATTATTATCGTTATTTTAACTCGTAATCTTTGGCTCTCTTTCTTTCCAGCTCTGCTTTCTTTTTCTCATAATACTCTTAATGCCGTTGAGAGAAACAGCCCAGGAAAAATTGAAGAGCGATTTAATTGGGTAAAGAATCAGTTGCAGACTGACATGGATTTCATGAGCAACTGTGTGTTCATTGACGAAGCCGCGTTTCACATCAATATGAAGCGTTCTATGACTTGGTCCAAAAAAGGTGAAGGAGCTGTAGTTGTTATGCCTAAGACAAGTGCAAAAACAACTACAATACTTGGAGCTATAAGCCCACATGGTGTAGTAAATGTTAGAGTTAGACGTCTAAAAGTTCAAGCTGCAAGCAAGATAAGAAAAACTGTTGATGGCTCTTGATCATCTCATAGAAAAGACTAAAGGCGGTGCTGTAACTGGCCACTACTTCAATTTTGTTGCCAGTTGCATGGATGTTATGGATAGTCCCCCTGAGTTTAAGGGCCATTACATTGTGATGGATAATGATCCAATCCACAAACATAAGGACATTCAAAAGTACATTGAGAGTCGCGAGTATCGTTGCGTATACCTTCCTCCCTACTCTCCAAAACTCGATCCTATTGAGTAGTTTTGGTCAGTGGTCGAGAACAAGCCTAAAAGAGAAAAGCTATTGGAAGAAGAGACAAAGACTGTGAGAACTCAAGATGCTTGCAACAAGGTTTTGATTAGCGACCTTCGAGGATTTTGTCATTCTTCTTCTTCTTCAAGATTTGAAGACTGTTTGAGCAGAAGGCCTATTTAATATTTTCGTTCACTTTGCTCACTATTTAATAAACGATTCTTTTCTTTAATTTTGAACATTGCTTTTGGTTTTTTATGAGCCATTTTTTTTTTCTTTCTGTGAGCGAATAATTTCCAGAAATAGTGTATAGCTTAAAAAGAATACAAAGATAAACGAACTTCATTTCCTGTTTAAGTATTAAGGTTGAACCAAAATATTTATTATCAGAATTAAATCATGACAATAGTTTTTGATTGATATCATTTTGACCTTGCAAGGTCATAAAGTGTGAAAGAAATAGTTTCCATCTTATGCCATAGTTGTCTTGCATCTATTCTAGCTTGAGGCTTAACTGTCAACATCGGAAAAAGAGTTTGCTTATTCATCAATACATCACTCTTTCATCTATGCAACATCTTTCTCTTCTTTCGATGCACACCATTTTTTTTTACCCTCAATTTTATCTGTACAACATCGCCGTTCTGCAAAAGGCGTATTTTCTCGGTACCTGCGTTTTAAGAGAAGCTATTTTTACCAACATAATTTCGTTTGTTCAACATAATATTTTATTATTAACATTTTCTCTTATCGAAACTGAGCAGGCGGCTCTACTTCAGGTATAGCACGGTATGTAAACTGTGGGGCGGAAAATGCTTCTAGTTCCGAAGGTTTGGCTGTACTGTCTCCTCCATTCATACCTCCATCATTCATGGTCTGAGGTATAGTTGATGTTGACGAAAACGTGGCATTGGTATTATTGGCTGCACCGAAAGCACCCATTCCAGTTGTACTACTGTTAGAGCCGAACCCGTTATTGCTTGAATTTAATGTCTGTCCAAAAGCAGAACCATTGCCTAGACCTGACGTAGCACCAAACGCAGGCGATGCTCCAAATGCTCCTGTATTACTGCTTCCAAGTGCACTTGTTGACCCAAAGGCCGAGCCAGACCCAAGTGTACTTGTAGAGCCAAATGCTGATCCGGATGTGTTAGTTGCTCCAAATGCCGAAGCTGGTTTGGCTGCTTGTCCAAATGCTGATGGTTGACCGAACGCACTGTTGCCTCCCAATGCACTTGTTGATCCAAATGCTGAACCACTACCTAGTGTACTTGTCGATCCAAATGCTGAACCACTACCTAGCGCGCTTGTCGATCCAAATGCTGAACCACTGCCCAAAGCACTTGTGGATCCAAAAGCACTACCGCTATTCCCTAAAGCACTTGTGGATCCAAATGCTGATCCACTACCCAAGGCGCTGGTAGATCCAAAGCTACTGTTGCTACCAAAAGCGGATGGTGTAGCTGTCTGTCCAAAGGCAGAAGATTGTCCAAAAGCTCCTCCTCCTCCTGTTGATCCAAAAGCTGAAGGCTTTCCAAAAGCTCCTCCTGTTGATCCAGTAAATGGCGCAAGTGAATTTTTAGCTGCTCCGCTACCACTGAAAGGACTAGCACGGTTTAATTTCTCTTTCTCGTAATGTTGGATTGCTGCAGTGGGATTATTTACAATAGCATTTGTTTGTGTTTCCATTTGATTGAACAGCTGCTCATAGCCTGTCATCTGTTTAAAGAAGAAGAAGAAAAAAAAAAGACAGCTGTCAGACATCTTCTATTTGAGCGAGGATTGTGTCGCTAATGTATAATAACTTGCATATTGAGAAGTATTGTTGGTGGTTCGCATGCTTGTATAATACAAGTATCTATCTTCTTCACAGCTTCTATCGGTACCAACAATCAAATTCGGCTCTTCCTTTGCTGGCCCATATACACTTAGTTTCCATTGAGGTCTTGCCTCTACAAGATCTGTCTTTAGAGATGCCTCACTAAACACAGCACAAATTTATGTATTAGTCTATATAAATGTATAGACAGTAATATATATGGGTATATTCACTTGTATTTGCTTGCTGCTGCTGCTGCTGTTGTTGTACTACTAGATCCCCATCGATTTTGTTGAGCTCCAATGTGTTCAAAGTTACAGCTATTACCGTATCTACAGTTACCCGACGCATAAAACTTACAGATAGCCATGCTGTAATAATTATTTTAAAACGCGTGAGCGCGTTTATCAAAACTACAAAAAAAGAGAGTAAGCAAGAAAAATTTCAAAGCACGACAACGGTCACATTTCAGAACACAGCCAGAAAGGGCAGAGTAGCACCAGGGCATTGAATGTGCCTCGTTTCCTTTTATGGAACTGTCGAAGATCTTGGGTTTTTATTTGAAAAAAACTAATGTTTTAAAGAGGTTAAGCTACTTCTTTGTGTAACGTTATCTTGGCTTCAGTGCACTAACACTCCTTCATTCAATGTCGCACGAGAAAAAGTTTTCTTGATTTCATCTTCCTTTTGACTTTCTCATTCTTTTTCTTCTCTTTTTCTTCAATTCCTCTATAGCATGGCCGATTCAGCTTCAACCGAAAAGCATTCAAAGACAGTTGCAGAAACTTTAGAAGAGACCACAACTACCAATGGTAGTAAACACACTCAATCAAACTCAGACTCTTCCAAGAGTAAATCTCATAGCGATAAGACAGTAGCTGCCGCTGCTTTAGAAACCTTCTCAAATGCAAAAGACGACTTCGATAGAGCTAAAGATAAGGAATCTAGTAATGCTTTTGCTGGCCCTCCTAATGATACAGCTTTTGATGATGACTTCCAGAATTCAAAGCCAACAACTACATCAGAAAAGGTAGCACCAACAACTACAAAAGAACCTGTTGTTACTACTACAAAAGAACCCGTTGTCACTACCACAAAAGAACCCGTTGTCACTACTACGAAGGAACAACCTATCACTACTACACAGCAGGCTGTAACAACCACTAGTGCTGCACAATCCACCTCAGCTCCTCCTAAAACTACAGCTGCCTCCGCTGCACCATCTAGCTCCGTTGCTGCATCTGCGTCTAGCAAGGATTCGACCAGTACTGCAGCTACTTCTTCAGCAACATCTTCTACAACCACTTCATCATCCATGTCATCCATGTCATCCCTAACAAGCTCTACTTCTAGTACCCTACCTAGCGCTTCAGTCTCTAGTAGTCCTGATAAATCTGGCTCCTCTGACAATAAAACAGGTCTTATTGCAGGTATTGTTGTTGGTGTTGTCGCTCTCATGTTCATTGGCGCCTTTGCCTTGATGCTCATCCGTCGTAAACAGCGTAGACAACGTAGAGCTAATCGCCCTGCCCGCACAATGGATGAACTCTGGGTACCCAATAATGATTACGAAGGTTATAAAACTGGTACAAATGCCGACGGTCAAGAAAACTGGGAGCCTCACCCATCGGAGCAAGGATTCCAAGTCGGGGCTATGGAACAACAACCTTACGGGGATTACAACCATGTGTCCTCTCCTGCAATGGCCTATCATCCGGGTGCTCACCAACAATCTGAAGTTAATGCTGCTGGACAGTATTATCCTGGCCAACCTACTCCAGGCTATGCCGCCGCTGTCTACTCTCCACAACTTCAACAACAAGATAAACTATACTATGATGCCAACCAAATGCCACAAGATATGTATCATGATCCCAACCTTCAGCAACCTGGCATTGGCGAGCAGCCTGGCATGTATCACGAGCAGCCCATGTATCACGACCCTAATCAACAACACATGTATCATGATCCCAACCAAGCTTATGCAATGCAACAAGACTCACAGATGATGTACGCTCAAGATGGTCAGCAAATGTATTACAACAACGGACAATATCAAGATGCTAACATGCAACCACAACCACAACAACAAGTACAATCACCACCACCACCACAACAAGTATTGCCAGATAGCCATCAATTACAATCGCCTGTTGTTGAGCATCCCCAACAGCAACAACCCAGTGTCACTACACCAGTTGTAGCTCCACCAGCTGTAGCTTCACCAATTGCAAGTGAAAAAGCACCTGTTCATGAGCCCCCTCATGAGAAATAAACTCTATTGTTCTCTTTCTTTTCCAATAGAGCTTCCTCTTAGAAAAAAAAATACTTAAAATTACATATAAAACATATATACATCCTCACATACACATATACATACATTCACAAATATATAGTTTTTTATATATAAGATTATCCTCCATCTATATCAACATTTGCTACCATATATTTACGTAAACATACCATCTTTTAGACGCAATGCTTTTCTTTTTACTAGAAAGCAAACAATAAAATTAGCATTCACTTCAAAGTCTGTAATCATTTTAAATCTATCAAAATTTGTATCTATGATTTTGGGTTATTCATAAAAAGCACTGAAATATATTGACCACTTATAAAGCAAGCTTGAGCTTTATTTAATTGTTCAATAAAAGACATGGACTGAAATCTTGTTTTATTAATGTCTCATAAATAAAGAGCAAAGACGACTGTCTTCTTCTTGTAAACAATGTAATGTATGTCTGCAACGCTAAGATATGAAGGGTATGCAATAGGCTACAAGATGGTCTCAGCCTAATTACAACATGTGACTCTTCCATTCTGTCCATCTTGCTTTCAATTGACTCTTTAGCTTATCATCGCCAAAGATAGAATCAATTGAACGGAAAGAAATATTATACAGATCCTCATAAGTCAACTTAAATGTTTCTACAGCCACTTTGTATTCATTGGAAGAATCAGAGAAAAAGACGCCTTTATCGTCAGTCTAAAAACAGTTATAAGCAAAAGCAGGCGGGACTTTTCAACTTGACTTACACATAAGATGAAAGGGTGATTGTCATTTAGAAGCTCTTTGATATGATGATCTTCAAATGTGCTGACAGTTTTGCACAGTATGTTTGAAGTCATACAAATCTCAATTGGGATGTTCTTTTCATAGATGGTTTTGCGACAAACATCATCTAGCAAAGTAGCATGCCCTAAACGATCAGGATTGATAGACAGCAAAGTAGGACCTTCTACCATATTTGGTTCACTCTCATTGAAATGCAATGTTATTGGGAAATTGTTCTCTTGCGCTCTCAAAAAGGCAGGCTTGAGTTCGACAAATGAGCCTTTGTCTACGTCGCCGCACAAATCAATTCCAACAATGCCACGAGAACGAAAGGCCAAAGCTAGATCCACCGTTTCTTGAGCTTCTTCAAGAGTGTTACGGCGATCAATAGACAATATCAGCTTTACGATGATATCGTCTGTTCTAGGCTCTTCAAGTACAGAGACAACAGTCTCGAGATAAGATGTCTTTGTCATACCTTTGGATACAAGAAGCGCAATGTCAGAAAGAAAGCTTTTGTATGCATTGGTGTGGCATTACCTGTCTCTAGATTACAGCGAGGTGTGGTTCTCAACTCAAGATACTTGACGCCATCTTGGGCAAATTCACGGATGATGTTACGCACGGCTACTCGAACGCTTTTCTCATCATCCGTCAACTGATAGATGAAGTGAAACAATGGAAAGAAGCTAATTCAAAATTCAGTACACTAACTTGACTCCACTGTTTGAAGTCTTACTCTTGAAGTGTCAAGGAAGTTGGGATCTTGAACTCTGCTAGTTCTGGCTTTTGGTCTTTCTTCAGCTCGACGAGCTCACGCATAGTTGCAGGACTTAGGCTTCCATTGAGATGAGCATGTAGTTCAATCTTGGGAAGCTGTTTGCAAAAGTCGTCTAGATCTGTAAGTGTCATAGTAATAAATTGCAAAAAATGGACCTGAAAAGTTTATGTTGAGCTTTTTTTATACAAAAATTGGTTTCTGAGTTTATATTGCTAGTGCTGCGGATCAAGAAAGGTAACATTTGTTGTTAAACTATTGTTCAGTAAACAATGTTTTCCCATCTTCTAAAGAACACTAACATGATTCTGGTTAAATCATTCTTTTCCGAAAGAAAATCCCACGCTTTCTCTCGCTTTACTCAATGGTTCGTGTGTAAACAGAGTGTTTTGGTTACTCTATGCGCAACCTATTACAAAGCATAAATTCTCTCCAGTGATTTCAAACAAG
This sequence comes from Blakeslea trispora, assembly GCA_025331445.1. NCBI lineage: Eukaryota > Fungi > Mucoromycota > Mucoromycetes > Mucorales > Choanephoraceae > Blakeslea > Blakeslea trispora. Next base: position 147,766 of record JAIWNE010000059.1, on the reverse strand, counting down.
CTCTCTCAATCTATTTCCTTAGAGACAGCCAAGACATGTTCATTTTGTGTCATTCAGAGACAGTACAAGAACCAATAATGTAAGTATCAATGATATCCATAGGCAAATTGATGCAAGTTGTATTTCTATTTTGTCAAATAGCGTTTTGTCACTTGCCGGTAGCATTCAGTTCTATATGCTGCGGGACTAGGTGTTACATGAGAGTTGCTTCTGCAAAAAAAGAAAAAAAAATACGTTAGGCTTGGGGCCATTTGAGACTATGGAAGCTGAAGAAGCATGAATTAAAGTAAGCTTATACTTTTAGGCTTGGAGGAACCCGATTAGTGCGTCTATGAAACTTTATTGTAAGCAAGCAATGAAGGAATCCCAATCAAGTCTTATGTTGCCGAAAACAAAAATATCAGCAAGAACTCTTTGGCATTCTGGGTAGTAAGCAAAAAAAAACACGACTTTATTTTAGTTGTCTAAAAAAGGCAACTATTAAATCTAAAAAACGACCTCGATTTGTCTTAAAAAGAAAAAAGAGGGCAATCATTGTTTAAAACCTAAACTTTCAATAGCATATCCAGATAGATTATGATTGGCTGAGACTAACCAACGTATCATGCCAGAAGGAGTTGACTTTGCTCTGTCTATTATTTATTTTTTTTGCGTACCTAAGCACGAGTTTCCTTTTTTACTTATTGTAGGCATAAAAGGGTCCCTTTTTTTTTATTCTCTTTCTTTCTGTTTGCGCGATTTGTTGTCATCTGTCGAAACAAAGCATCAACCACTTTCCTTTTATTTCAATAAAGCCATATGAGTGGTCTTACAGCTTTCTTGCAGACCGAGTTATTAACTCTTTCAAGCGAGGCTAGGAGAAAGCATCCTGAAATTAAAGAGGTTCATCACTGACACTTGCTCTATTTGCTTGTACTAACTGTTTGTGTGTTCCCCTTTAGGCAGCAGAGCGACTCAGTGTCATTTTACGAAGTTTTAAGGAGAGACCTGGATACAGCATAGCCAATGGCAAGCCTTTAGATGGCAACATGGAGATAGGTCAAAGTACTCATATTTTACCTCTCTTTTTCTTTTAGAACTTGCAAAAACTGAGGATGCATTGCGACCCTTTGTTTTAGCCTGTGAAACAAAGCAAGTCAAATTGGTCACTATAGCCATAGGTTGCATACAGAAACTCATTTCTTTTCACGCAATACCCGAGGTAACGCAACCATTATCTCGAGAATCAGACGAAAGAGAGAGAGCTAATTTGTTTCTTGCATAGACATCAGTTAGAGCTGTATTGAGGACATTGACTGACATTAGTATTCACGGCATGGACATTCAATTGAAGATTTTGCAGACTGTATTACCGCTCCTTAGCAATTATAGAAGTGTTCATGACGATATTCTTGCAGAGGTATAAGCAAAAGAAAAAGACAGATTCAGGAAGAGAGAGGAACTTAGCCATTACTACAAACAGGCACTTTTAATCTGTTTTCGTCTACAAGATTCCAAAATTGCTGTTGTTAACAATACAGCAGCAGCTACATTGCGTCAGCTTGTTATTTTCGTTTTCGATAAGGTGGTAAAAGAGAATGCTTCACGGCCAGCAGAGTCAGAAGCAAGTTATGAAATTGAGATCAGCACAGGAGAAAAGATGAAACTACGACCATGTGCAAAAGATGCTTATTATCTATTTCAAGACCTCTGTCTACTGACAAATGGAGATCAGCCAGAATATCTTCGACTCACCCATCTGTCAAAAACTTTTGGGTTGGAACTGATTGAAAGCATCCTGACAAATCACTACAAGTTGTTTAGAGAGGTAAAGTTGATTGTCATCCATAACAGAATACGCTTTAGCTGATGTGTGCCATAACAGCATAAGGAACTGAACGCCATCTTAAAAGAGCGTGTTTGTCCGATGTTCATCAAAAATTTCTCTGAGAAAAGTGAATTTCCCCATACTATGCGCTTGACCCGAGTTGTCTATATCCTCATTAAGCAATTTAGTGAATTACTGGTGATGGAATGCGAGATATTCTTGTCTATGTTTGTTAAAATTTTGGAGCCTGAAAACCCAATTTGGCATCGTGTACTAGCTATGGAAATATTCAAAGGTATCTGTAGTGACGCTTCTTTAACCAGCTCAATCTACAAATGGTATGATGGACAGAGTAGTTCGACCAATGTATTCCGAGATATGATTACAGCTTTCGGCAGACTAGCAACCGAAAAACCACAGTCAATTGGAGCCAGCCAAGGAGGAAGAGACAGCTTGGATTATGGAACACCAAACACAGGCATCTATTCCTCCCATACAAATCAACATGCATCTCTAGTTTTGGAAAGTTTGAGTACTTCTTCTTCCACTATGCGAATTCAATGGTATTGTATATTTTAGCTAGCACAAAATTCGAAAATAACCCCCTCCCCCTCTCTAGTATTGATCAACTGGACAAGTCTGATCCTCCTACAATTCCTGATACCTACATCTATTATCTTGCCCTTGTATGCCTCAATTCAATTGCAGACGGATTGGCGGGGTATGCTCTACCTGAATTCTCGCCTGGTTCTACAAAATCAGCATCAACAGACGAACCGGAAGCTGATCACAAAAAGGACCTTACCGCTGTGACAGAGATGGCCAATGTTGCATGGCCGGGGTTGTTGGCAGCCATGTCATTTTACTTGACAGCTAACTTGGATGAAGAGTTATTTCAGAGTACAATGCGATCATATCAAAACTTTACTAATGTCTGTGGTGTTTTGGATCTGATCACTCCTCGCGACGCATTTTTGACCAACTTGTGCAAGAATTCTATTCCGAATATTCCATTGTTGTCTTCAGGACTTACCTCTACATCTGTTAATAAGAGCACATTAAGTTCTACCAGTGTTGCTACACTTTCATCCATTAACACCTCAAGTGCTATATCGTTTACTGATCTCTCTGTGCAGCAGCAACAGGCATTAGTCAATATCACCTTGAATGAAAAAAATCTGTACAGTCTTCGCGTTTTGCTGAATATAGCTATGTTTCTTAGTAGTGTACTAGGGTCGTCTTGGTACCTTGTATTGGAGACATTGCAGCTTGCTGATTTCTTGCTATTTAATCGACCAGTCCCTAAAGGATCCTCAAATGTAGCTGCCTCAGCGAATAATTTGCGACGAACAATGACTAACTCATCAATAGCCTCGACTACTGCAGGTCCTGGCCTTTCATCTCGTAAGTAATGAACTTGTGCAATCAGCAATCTTATCTGATTTTTTTATACTACATTATATTAGCTCCATTGAACCAGATGATGGATGCAGATCATTTGCCTATTATAAGTGCATCCTTTCAGAGACTATTCGAAAATAGCAGATACCTCGATGATAAATCATTCATGGCTTTTTCGTCAGCATTATGTCGCTTGAGCTCGGAAGTCACAGGCGCTCCGTTTTCTGACAGTCAGTTGCTAGCGACCAATAAGTCATCAAGAATTGTGCGTAACTTTATCATATCCTTGATTTTAGCTAGACATGGTTTCACTTACCCTTTTATTTGTGTTGATAGAAAATCTTCAACCATAGATCTTTTGCATTAGACAAACTAGAGTACATTGCAACATTAGATATGGGACGTCTCATTAATACCCAAAAAGAGTCTTCTTCTGAAGCATGGCATCTTATCACTTCTCATTTGATTGTAACCGCTAACTATCCTCTTACGCCTTCTTCTATTCGTACGCAATGTTGCGAAACAATTTCAAATATAATCACTACAGCTATGGAATTCGCTCTCTCCGAATACAATCAAGTGGACGAAGATACTCAAAAGCGCCTTTTAATTGCACTTAACCAATGCATTAATTATGCAACACCTGCAAAAGACGAGACTCTTGTACAAGAAGCTATAAACAATAATCCCAAAGTATTTAGCGAAGTTCAAAAGATGGGTCTTGAAACATTGAACAGCTTGCTTCAGACAGCAGGTCATTCTCTTACTTGTGGATGGAAACTTATATTTGATATGCTAAGACATGTAGCTGTATGTGCTATTGGGCCCCCACCTGATGCTGGCTTTGATAACAGTAGTGATGATGAAGGAGAAAAGAATATCCTTAGTCCTGATGTCAAGAATGAACGAACAAGCATTGATACAACTGCATCTTCCGTCTTTGCAGGCAGCATCATGGCAGCTGCTGGACCCAGATCAGTCACTGGTCTTATCAAGGTCGCCTTTGCCAGTTTACAGCTTATATGTACTGACTTTCTATCCTTGCTTTCGCCTGACTGTCTACGCCTCTGTATCGCTACCCTTGGATCGTTTGGTATGCAAAGCGATGATTTGAACATCAGTTTGACAGCTGTTGGACTATTGTGGAATTTGTCTGATTTTATACAAACTCGGCGTATTGACTTGATCAAGAAACAGGATTCTACCTTTGTAGATGAAAAGATAGATAAAGAGCACATGAACATTGATGTCGAACTTGAAGACGAAGATGATGGTAATCCCAAAACTTATAGTGTTCTTTGGATGCTCTTGCTACTTCAACTGTCGCACACATGTATCGACTGGCGCCCAGAGGTACGCAATGGTGCTAATCAAACATTGTTTAGAACCATTACTATGAACGGACATGTCCTTGGCCCTCAGTTATGGGATACCTGCATATGGGAAGTACTATTCCCACTCCTTGACTCAATCAAGATGTCATCCATTCGTGCTTCCAAGGTCTCCCTTAGCAAAGCCTCCTCGCCCAACGCACAGAATGATCGCGACTCGTCAGGCTTCATGCTGCATCATTCCCGTGATACTGCGGATAAACAGTGGGATGAGACAAAAGTTCTTATTTTAACTGGTATTTCAAGTATATTTCAAGATTTCTCAAATGACTTGCATGAACTAGAACACTTTCAGCGCGCATTCACTCTTCTCTTGGCTCATCTGGAAGACTCATGCTTACGATCAAGTCAAGAGGTATCGTTTGCCAGTATCAAGAGTTTCAAGACAATTGTCACTGTTTCTCCAGATAATAAAGACCCTTCCAAGATGCTGAGTCTTTGGCGAAAAGCATGGAACACATGGGAAGTCATCGGCTATAGTATAAGCCAATCTATGGATGACAAGCCTTTACCTGACAAACACGAGAAGAAGCATAAAAGTTACGATGATGAGGCTGAACTTCAGTCACTTACCCTTTCGCTCTCATCTTCAAGTGTTGCTCCTATTTCTAAAGATTTCACACAGGACACCTTGACATCTTATGTCAGTATGTTTGTTGTACTATACAGACATATTTATTCTACTTTTACGCTGGATGATGTAAGCTCCCTTTTAAGTATCCTTCGCAACCTGCTTGTTTATTCTACCAGCCCTCAATACCGTCCTGACGTAGATCATATTTCCCCCTTGCAAGAAGCTGTACTTGAGGCAGTTCAGGTGCTTGACATGAAGAAGGAAGGTGTACCCCCTCTTGTACTTGCTGACTTGGCGGAATATATGACGCTGGCATTCCTTAGTCCCCCCGAGGACAAACATAACAAGAACCGTGGCTATATTCCACCTAGCCAGCGCAAGTTTTCTACTGTAACATACATTGCCTTAAACAAGAAGTGTGGTAGTTTAGTTGCTGAACTGTTTAAAGACCATGTTCATGTTCTATCTCTTTACAAGGAAGGCGTATTCGAGCGCATCATTGGAGCTTATGGACTCCCGATGAAATTGAAATACGATTGTCCTCCTTCATATAAACATGGCGATGACAAAACACCTCTATGGAAACTTGCTACTTCAGGATTGCTAGAGATACTAAAGCTGGGATTAGAATCATTGGAGAACTTTGGCGAAGGTAACGATACTTAACAATTGTCTAGAAATACTGCTTAACCATAATGAGTATTTTATAGAGGTGTCAGAAGAGAGATTTTGTGGCGTATGGCATACCCTGGTAGACATATTAGAAGGAAGCCTTTTGTCGCCTAGCTCGCCTCCCGAAAGTATGAAGATTGAGGAGCTTGATGTTGATGAGCATTTTGACATTTCTGTCTTGAGCGCGATACAAAACGATGTTGTTGTCCATATGGGCCAGCCGAGAGTCCCTTCAGAAGTGATTGAGAAGCTTATCAACGTGATCCGTGAGAGCTCTCGTCTTTACTACATTGAAGAGCCTGTCTCACGAGAAAACAGCACAAACGAAAGAGGACAACCCGCCTTATCTGTTGATAGAACAAGTGACATTGCTGGGACAACAGGAACAATTGTGCCTGTTATGAGAGAATCATTTGCATATGCTTCTCTAATGACGTTATTTAATCTGTGTTCAGCTAAAAACAATGGTAAGGCGTTGATGGTGTGGTGATCTGTCATTAATTCTATAGCTAACATCTAATTTCAAGATATCCCTCAAGCTCGTAAGCGAGTGGCTAGAGTGGCCATTATTGTTTTGCTCGAAAGATGTGAAACAATTCTCAGAAACTATATTGCAGATGAACCTCTGCTAGGAAGATGTCCGTTCCCAAGGTACTTGATGGGGTGAGAGCGATTTTCTCTTTTCTTTTTTTGAGTGTTGACAAATTGAGGAAGAGAGGCAAGACAAGCTCTAACTATTCTTTTGAAAACAGAGTGAGGAAAGAAGAAATAATCTTCCTGCTGAAGCAATCTATTCAACTAAAATTACAAGATGATATACTTACACCAAATAATGATGATGGCAGTAAGCTTTGCACCTACCTGTTTCCCTAAAGAACAAGTCTTAATTGCAATTTTCTTTTTGTAGATGAAGTCAGGAGACTACTTTTGTATGGGCCCCGAGCACATCTCTTTTATTTGTATCCTTCGTTGTATAGTATGATTACGTGTAAGGACGATACTGTTGTTAGCTTTGTTAAAGAATGCTTACATATAATGGGCTCTGAAATGGGTCTTATCCGTTGATACGTACATAATAAAGAGACCTAACATCATTTGATTTCTTTCGATAATGTTTGAGAGGCCTTGTAGGATGCTCTTGCAACAATTGAAGCAAGGTGTTCCTGAGGGATAACATTGCAGAAAAGAAAAGGTACTATACACCTTTAATATATTTAGGTCAGAAATTTGACATGAAAAATTTGGAAAATGTCATAGTCAACACACTTACACATTCTTTTCAAGCAGTGTGATATATCTAGAACCTCTTCTTTTGTTGAAAGACTCAAGCCCTTGAGCCATTAAAAGAAAAAGACCTTTAGAGTAGGACTAAAACATTTACATGTTAATTTACAGTACAAGTCAGCTATATTACTTTCAAGATAAGATGTCTTTTAGCATGAAGCAAGCAGTGGCAATATACGTTATTGACTATTTGTTTATTACTGAAATGCAAAAAATATGTCTTTTGAAAAGACAGGTTTGTCAAAGCTACAAAGAACCGCTATGAAGCTATGGCGTATTGTAGTTCAAAATGCTTTAGTTCTAAAGGATGTGTATGCTTGGTGAATAGCATGATGGATTTACATAATGAAACGATTGGCAGTAAGATATACATATAAAATTACAATTTTGAAAGTATTAAATAAGTCTGTAGTGATGGTATGTAAGTGTAAGATTGTATACATATGTATATGTGTATGTGTTTACGTATGCGTATGTGTGTGAGTGTATGGCTATATATGCACGCTTGTAAGAGCTCAGTCTGAACTCATTGTGTCTAGTTGGTCGTCTTCACTTTGACTGCTCAAAATATCCGCTACGACTGTGTTAACATTGTCACTATAATCATTGCCACTACCAGCGGAATAACCAAGAATAGTATTTGTGTACGAATAATTTCTTTGAAACTCTTTTTGATTGTAGACAAAATCGATATTCTTCTTGTTGTCATTGCCTTCCACAGCTTGCCGACCAATCCATTTTTTGAGCATTTTCTTTGCAACCATCTTCCCTCTCAGCTTGTCTGCGGTTGTTTTAAGCCTATCATTTTCCAATCGAAGCTCTTGCAACTGGCGCTCAAGAACAGCATTTTGTTCTGAAAGCCGTCCTATCATAAGTCTCATCTCGTTTTGTTGCTGATTTTTCTTTTGGCGATATTTGGCAGATGCTGCTTTGTTTCTTAGACGACGCTCCTGCAACGTTAGTGGCGGGTGTGCCATATCTAAATCATCAATATCTTCATCTTCGCCTTCAAAATTGGAGCTATGCCTTGAATTTTGTTGATAGTATGATTGGGTTGAATGAAAAGATGGCTTTTGTGAGGATATTGATGAAGTGGAAGATGAAGGTGAAGAAGGAATCGATGCTTCAAACATTCTCTCTTCAGGAGTCGTAGGAGGAGAGCGAATGAGCCCAGCAGATGGGTATTTTTGTGGATGATGATATGGATGACTAGGTGCAGATGCTCTTCGTTCCATGGTTTCTTTGTGATACAATTTATGTGTTAGCGATGAAGAAGACACATTCATATGAGGCATGGTGAGTATAGATGAAATCGACATTGGCTTTCCTAAAGGACTGCCATAGCTATTGCTTTTCGATGTGGGCAAAACTACCGTATGTTCAAGCTGAAGAGATTGCATCAGACGAAATTTAGAATTTTTTCTTTGTTTGATAGTCTGAGACTAGTAAGGAGGGTATTTATATACTGCTCTCATTTCTGGAAATTGCACCTGTTTCCCGAATAGTTCATACATAAAACTGATCTATACACAAAACAAAGGTCATCAATTTTAAGTGTACAGATGGCGAAAAAATGCTTTTCTTTTTCCTTTCTATGGTTATATTAAAAGAGCAAAGTTTTCTATTTTGGTGAATCTAGGTTACATGTGTAATCCGCACTGACTGTGAACAGATATTTCACTCCTTTTTTTTTTAGAGAAACCTTGGGCTAAAAAGTTGCATAGATTCTAAATATCACACCTAAATGGTCATTTTTGAAAACAAATGGTCTCAAATGTTTCCATTCAGACAAACGCTTTCTGTCTACAAGCATCCCATGACAGTGCTCATCTCATCACCTTTGTGCCATACTAATCTTAATAGCGTTTCCGTTTCATCTCAACTTGTCATAATTATTTTCGGAACCAACGAAACTATCTTTCATATGTGTATGTATAATTCATTAGCCAAGGCTTCTAGACAGTTATGTTTGCAATGTATAAATTGGTTATTGTGGCTTCATATGTTAGTTTAACCCTCTATCATATTGCATTTGCGGTGCTTCTTTGTCTTGCTATAATCCAATCCTACAATTATATTCGCTCAACAGACAAATTTCGATTTGGACAACTACAAGTTACTCCTCTCAAAACACTTCAATGCATACAGAATATCAAATGTATACCTCATGATAATAATCACCTGAGTTATTTCTGAGATTGTCTTGATAGCTTTGCCCTCTTTTTTTTGGCATTTATGCTACAGTTTCATTCCAAAGACTCGCGCAGTAAATTATAGCATTCTCGCCTAAATAAAACGTGCAAAGCATACGATCATCGTTTTCATACAGAATCACCATGTCAATATTCTTTTGACATGACGCTTCTTTTCATATTGCTTTTGGGACTTGTGTGACAGGGAGTATACCACAGAGGATAGAGACATATATCTACAGTATCTCTTGTCATCAATTTTTACTGGCTCAATAACATTTTGTAGAAACATTTATGGTCTAAAAAAGGTTGTATAATTGTTATGTTGGCAAATACTAACATAATACTAATACACTACCAAAAATTAAAAAGAAGCAGATATTGGATTGTTCATCATATACTTGCCCTCAGTCATCGGGAAAAGCACAAAAAAGTCATTTGTTCAAGTGCAAACAAAAAAATAAAACAATAACAGGTCAGTATTAAAATTTCAAAAGTGACAAGAGGAGATGCTGCTAAAGGCTAAGGACAAAGGGTTTGTTTATTTGTGGGTTAAGGTTAAAGTTATTTCAGAAATCAGTAGAAGAAAATATGAAACAGTCTGTTTAATGTGTGCTTCAAAGACATTCCTTTTTGCTCTAACATTTTGGGAGTACAAAAATGAAACGCTGATATTCTTATAAATGTGCTACTTGTCGTTCTCAGTGCACAATCTCTAAACTTGTCTTGTGCCCAAATATTTTTGCGATGTTTTTTTTTTATTATGTTGATGTCATACATATGGTTTCTTAGAAAAAAATATATCACAGTATCATTTTTAAAGGAAACTACTACGGGCGTGCCGTTTTTCGCAATCACCTTTTAAAGCGAGTATGACTCCTCCCATCAGTATTTTGTTTTTGGGTTGTAGGTTTTGAGATTCTTTGCTTGTATGTCATGAAATAGAGCTCTTAGTTAGCAGTACTTCTTTTGTTTTCCCTGATGCAATTTCTTGTATCTCACTACTATGTAAGTATTAAAAAGAGAGAACAGATTCAAGCTATTTCGCTACAAATCGCAGCCGTTTATTTATTATTCAAAGAATATGTTTATGTTTCAAATGAGAGAAAAAAATAGAAAAGGACGTAGAAAAATCCAAATACATTTATGGCTTTAAGGACAATAGATGATGACTGTTAATTGACAATCCATAGTTTTGCTCACTTAAGTGAATTGCTTATTTGGATAACAAATGATGTTTCAAGAAGGCTTTTGATGTATTGCTTCTGCTTAAACATTTCATACCCATAACATGGACTGCATTGACTATGGGGCTAAATAGGCTCAATTGATCTTCTCATACCTAGGTTAACCCAATGATTGTTGCTAGATATTGAAGCTCCAAAGGCAAAGACTTGTTAACTGTTGCACACAATGTATTGTTGTGTTGAGAAAATAGGAAGGAAGATATAGGCTCCACTAGCATCATGCACTACAATTTGGTACACCAAAAGTACATGAAGCAGTCTGGGCACACTCAAGAACATTGAGCCAGTAAGATTCGCCGAAAACAAAGCAAGTCTTATCAATCTCTACCTCTAAAATACTAAAGTAGATTCCTTTCTCTACTATTGTCTAGATCATAAGCACAGCCAACAACACGAGCTATACAATAAAGAGACTAATTATTGAGACATATGCTTCCATATATGAATTGCTATATTATTAATCAAGATTTACATCGATATACAGTAATCTGTCTATTTAGAAGTGTTCTATATATGGGTATTCTCTATTTAAGGGTAAGATTTTCAAAAATTTTGGCCATCCTTAAATAAAGCAATTACTGTAGACAAGTCTACATAAAGAATAAGCAAACAACCAATATCAGCCAGTAATATAGTCAACTTGCTTTATAAAACAAAGATGACAAGTTTTTCTCTTACCTAACGAGTACGCGGGTACTGCTCTTTGCATAGGCTTAATGGCTTCAATGTCATTGGCTATGATACATCTAATATTCAACATCAAATGCAGGATTGGTATTAGCTTGCTGGAATATTCATTGATGGCAGTAGGAAAAGCTAAACGTATCGAGCGCCTTACAACAAATAACGAGCCTTTTGTCTTTTCAAGAGTCATTGACTGGATATTGTTACCTTATCGAACAATCGAAGTTAGTGCTTGTCTAATTGTTCATGATGTGTACTTACAATCGATTACAATAGGTCTGACTGTATTGATTGTCATCATCATGCGAATATGCTTTATTTAAGGCCCGATCAAACCTCAGTTTCCTGTGATTGTAAATGCTAGAGTTAGACGTCTAAAAGTTCAAGCTGCAAGCAAGATAAGAAAAACTGTTGATGGCTCTTGATCATCTCATAGAAAAGACTAAAGGCGGTGCTGTAACTGGCCACTACTTCAATTTTGTTGCCAGTTGCATGGATGTTATGGATAGTCCCCCTGAGTTTAAGGGCCATTACATTGTGATGGATAATGATCCAATCCACAAACATAAGGACATTCAAAAGTACATTGAGAGTCGCGAGTATCGTTGCGTATACCTTCCTCCCTACTCTCCAAAACTCGATCCTATTGAGTAGTTTTGGTCAGTGGTCGAGAACAAGCCTAAAAGAGAAAAGCTATTGGAAGAAGAGACAAAGACTGTGAGAACTCAAGATGCTTGCAACAAGGTTTTGATTAGCGACCTTCGAGGATTTTGTCATTCTTCTTCTTCTTCAAGATTTGAAGACTGTTTGAGCAGAAGGCCTATTTAATATTTTCGTTCACTTTGCTCACTATTTAATAAACGATTCTTTTCTTTAATTTTGAACATTGCTTTTGGTTTTTTATGAGCCATTTTTTTTCTTAAGCCTGTTCCTAAAAAATATCACAAGAAAATATATTACATGATTTGATGTCTAATGCCTTTTTATTATTAAACCTTGCGAAATAAATACAATACGGGAATATGTGTGCTAAAATAATTTGAAAAAAAAGAGGATTCTAAGCTCTGGAAGCCTGCAACTTTTCCTTGTATAAGTTTTCGGCACCCGTCCAGACAGGGCTGTTGGAGCGATCTTTCAATGCCAACATAGTAGGTAAGAGATCGTGCGAGAACATATCAGAACTTTCTCTAGGAAGAAGAGTAGGTAAATGATCAATAGAACAAACTTCAAGAGGATAAGGATTGGTAGTCTCGACAGGAACTGTAGGCTTATCAAAAGTGGTGTTAATAGAGTAGACAGGAATGGGGTTGTTTGGATTGGTGGTGTCACAAGAAACGTCACAGATGATAGAGAGCTTACGATCGCCATTAATCATTTCTTGAGTGATGAAGGGGGGAATCTTTTGATTAAGATAAATACAGTTGACAAAGATATCACATTGGAGAATTTCTGGGAAAGGACCACCCTTCTTAGTTTCGTTGATGTCCCATTTGATAATGTTTTCTTCAGGAATGCCGACTTTACGAACGAAGTCGCAAGCGCCTGTACCACAACGACCCAAAGCACCCATCACCATAACCTTAGGATATTCATTGTTGTTCAAAGCAACTAATAGCCATACAATGAGTTACATGATACTATACTTAGATATACATAACATATTAACTTACCAGCCTTATTGAGACGGTCCTTAGTGTATGAAATCAGAGCATCTTCGTTAGGATAAGGAGTTAAGGCACCATACTTTTCGTTTGTTCCAAACTTTTGGTGACACCATACGTCAACGCCAACAGCAGAGCCAGCAAAACCAGCCATATAGCCAAAAGCGGCAACACGACGGCCTAAATACAAAGTGCCATCAGCAACATGCTTTTCACACGCTCAATATTTGGGCTAAAGCTTACCATTGGCATCATTCAGGAATTCAAGATCAAGGATAGTACCTTTGCCAGCGTCAAATCGATTCAACAATTCCTTCCAACCACCTTGATTCTTGAAACAGTGAGCAAAAAAGATGTGTGTATGATGTAAAGGTGAATCATCGTTTTCAGGAAGTTCTTTCAAACCAACAATGTAAGCGTCAGCAGGAGCATCAGTCTTCCAGCTCAACTTTTCAACAAGAGGACATCCAACCCTAAATACCGTTAACATTGTACCCCAGTCGAGGATGATCAATGGAATACTTACTTTTCGTACTCTTCATCGTCAAAAATTCTTTGTTCAGAACGTTCAACTGTAATTCTGAAACCAGCATCTAACAAAGTCTTTGCTGTAGCAGGAGTTAATGCAGCTCTGTGCTCCATGGGCTTGGTTTCGGCACGAAGCCAAAGGTGAGGGCCGTTGTTTGTAATAGACATTTTAGTGCGTTTTTGTTCTTGAAATTGAAAGAGATGAAGCATGAAATAAACGCAAGCATGCGTGTTATTTATATCTAACCATAAGCCTAAATCAAGATGGATAAGGAAGATGTGACTTTATTATGCTTGCGATGAAAGGCCGATTTACTAGAACGATGATTCAATTTAATCTCAGCGTAATTTACTTTTTAGGCAAAGTTTATTGATGGAAGAAACTTATGAAAGGAGCTGTCAGTGATAAACAATTAGAGGAAATCAACTACACTAAAACTTACATTAAACTGGATCGTGTCTTTTTGACTGAAGGGGGCTTCTATTTCAAACTATGGTGAAAGGTGAACAGGTACATTAGTCAACACTTATTTGGCCATGAGTTATACTCTGCCTTACATAGAAGATGAGTGCACCAGAGTCAAACATCTCAATCGATACTTGATAGGACATATCCAATGCTTTTTTACACTGCACAATGTGGGAATATAGATAACTATAAATCAACAATATAAACTCAATTACTCTGTTTCAAACAAAAAAAAAGATTATCAGCATTGATGTTACACAGACCTAAATGATACATGTTTGGTACAAGTAAAGCTTATAAACGGCTCTGAATCTTCAGGACAATCTGCTTCTGCCAACAAGTCAGATCCTTCTGCCGTTACATGAAATGCCGTGTCGTGTGGTGACATGGATAAAGTGATTTTGTTATATCGATTGTCCAAGTCATTCATCAATTCGCTGAACCAAAAGGACTAAATATTGCAAGTTTAAATCATTTTCCCTTTCCAAAAGGATAAACTTACTTTGATTATCATTTTTTGTGGCACTTCCTCTGTAGAATCCCCTATTTGAAGTTCTGGATTCTCTTCATCTGGCTCATAAGGTGTTAGGTTGCATAAAATAGTTTGCGGCTGACTGGCTCTACTGTTGATATGTCGTCTACATAGAGCGTAAGCGTTTTATTGTATGGAACAGAGGAAACCTATATTTACCTTAACGTTAAATATGACCCTGTACCATCATACTTGATTTCGCAGTAATCGTCATTTGCTTTGACAGCAAATTCACTGTCTGAGCGCTGCGGAACAGTTGCTTGAAGACAGTTAGTAAAGGAGTCAATAGGTAGAGCGAAAGGGGCTATGTCAGTCCCATTTAATTTAAATTCATGAAACAGATGAAGTCTCAGATAAGCTAAAACCTTGGCAGATCGCGAATCTTCTACAGATAACATTATGCCTTCTCCATGGATAAAGCATACAACTGTCTACCGTAAATTTAAACATCAGTATCCAAAAAAAAGGCAAGTTTTCGCTCAAAACACCTGACAAAATTACATTTTTGATATTGATAGCTTTCACCAGCCTTACAATATGCCTAGCATTCTTTATAACACCATAAAACTGTACTGAATTATCTATTGTATAATCCATAATAAAGTCAAAAATATGTATTTTTCCCATTTCATGCTGTCTGTACAAATAATCCATTACTTGGGACTGTGTTATTGTGACTTGGATAAGCTGGTGAACCTGTCATTGTGGCATTTTTTTTTTTTTTGGAAACTGACTTTTTTTTTCTCTTATTTCGAGATCTCTTACCATGTCTGATCCTGTCACTAATCCACCAAAGCCTGAAGAGTCATCAACAAGCTCCCCAAAGTCAACCCCTTCAAAGCTAAAGTGTCTTGTCATTGATACCAATGCTATTATTAATGGCATGTCTTTGAGAGATATGGCTGAAGAGTTCTACACCTGTCCAGAGGTTCTTTACGAACTTCGCAGTGCTCATTCTAGAGAATTCCTGTCTCGTTTACCTTTCGAGCTCAAAGTTATCAATCCTTCTGAAGAATCTGTCAAATTTGGTATGCTGAGCAAGCATAGAAAGTACGATGAAGTATTTAATGTTCTTTTTTGCACTAGTTACCGAATTCTCCAAAAAGACGGGTGATTATGGTGTTCTTTCTCAGCCTGATTTAAGAGTACTCGCACTTGCTCATACGCTTGAAATGAAGGAAAATGGAGACAGCAACATACGTAAGGAGCCCTTGACCGTGAGTAATTTATGCAAAGGGAACAAAGTCATTTTGTTAACAAAAATGAATTAGACAAGACCTTCTGGATCACTTCCTAGTGCACCTCCACCAGCACCCTACAAAAAGCCTGTTGTAGAAAAACAAGTAGATGAAGATGGTTGGGAGATTGCTACCAACACCAAGAAGTCAGCTAAAAAGTTTGTACCCAAGAAAAACACAGCTCCATCATCTGATAAACAAGAAACATCCCAGAATGTCAATACTGAAGAAGAACATAAGGATGATGTTGAGAAAGTTGCCGAATCTGTCGAAGCATTAGACATCCAGCCTACCCCAACTGCTCCTTTAGTTGAAGAAGAGGAAGAAGATTCATCGGATGAAGAAGGAGGAGACTGGATCACACCGGATAATGTAGATGAATACAAGGCAGCTGAAATCGGTGTTACAGCCGACGAGCTCCGCAACAAAGCAGTAATGGCTGTTGGTTGTATGACTGCCGATTTTGCCATGCAAAACGTCTTGTTGCAAATGAACTTGAATTTGGTATCTGCTGGTGGTTATCGTGTCAAGAAGATCAGAAACTCAGTGATGAGATGTCATGCTTGTTTTACGTAAGCTGCTTTTGCTCAGTTAATTCGATCTTTACTAATGATGCCCGATTCATTTTAGGGTGACAAATGATTTAGAAAAGAAGTTTTGTCCCAAGTGTGGTAATGCCACCCTTCAACGAGTTACTTGTAGTACCAACAGTAAAGGTGAAATCTCATACCATTTGAAGAGAAACTTCCAATACAGACTACGTGGTACCAAATACGATATTCCTCCTCCAAAGGGTGGTCGTAAGGTCAACAACATTGTTCTGAGAGAAGATCAGAAGGAATATATCAAGGCTACACAACGAAAACAAAAGAAGGCTGTTGTTGACATGTTTGATCCTGACTTCATTCCTTTGTATGGTAAGACAGATACCAGAGAAATTACCAACAATATGTTTGGTACAGATGTTATTGGCTATGGCCGTAAAAACCCCAATGCCTCCAAGAAGAGAATCGGCAAGAAGAAGAAATCACCTATTTTCTAAGCAATGGCATCATTTGCACTAAAATAAGTTATATATACAGCTGTAAATTGTACACTAGTAAAATCAAGACAAAATAAAGAGAGAAAAAAAATTGGTATAATAGAGTCAAAGCTTATTACTGTCTACCAAAGAGGCTATAGCAATACGATATGCTTTAAATACGGATTGACTCTGTTTGTCTTGTGGCATGTGTGCTTCACATAGATGTTCATATCATGTGCTTGGAAGACAATCAATCTAACGAAAGGAGAGTTTAGGCGTGAATTAGATCATAGAAGAGATAAATGAGCCAAGTATAGTGTTTTTGAAACCGAATGCACTCAGCACTAGTTATAATAATCGCTCGATTTAAGCGTTGTTTGATATAAGAGTACATAATACAAGAGTAGCAATTCTTTGACTTATATCGCTTCAAGAGGTAAAACACCATCCGATTTAAGAGTACAGAATACAAGAGTAGCATTTCTCAAGGATATGAACATTCTTAAGTAAAGCGACTATTGTAGTACCATGTGCTTGTTTAGAAGTGTCAATGTTAAAAATAGTGTTAATTTACATTGTTCTGCTTAACAAGAATGGTGAAACTAACATCATCCTTAATAAGGTATTCTTGTAGTCCGTGACAACTTTTTGACTGACAGCAAATAAAGGCAGCATGACTGAAAACTTCATTTCAGACGGAGCATGTATTTGCATTTTCTTGTTCTGTCTTCTCTGTGTGCGCATTTAAGGAACAATAATACAAGATTATCTTTTGTTTTATTATATTTTTCTCTTATTTTTTTTTTGCACTGAGGAATGGCTGATAATGAAAACCTTCTCTCAATACCACACAAAATATTGAAGAAAATATCAAATATCAACACAAGCGACACCAACCCTGATACCAGTGACAATATGGACTCATCTCCTGAGATGGCTACAAGTAATTCCATTAGCATAGGTTGTTCTTGTTAGGCTAACATACACGTTCTTTTTTTGTAGATCAGCTTTTTATTGAACAAGGTGAGTACATTCGACTGAATGACTGCTTTAAGACAGCTGATAGAAGAAAGTAAACTTTAGCACACCAAAATGACCCAAGGTTCAAGAAATATGTTCAACTGGTCGAAAAAAATCTTCAGTCTTTTGATGCAGTCAATGAATGGGCTGATATCATATCTTTTCTCGGTCGATTACTCAAAGTGAGATGATATGGAGTCTGTCAAATAGCCCATATTCTAAGTCTTTTTTTTTCTTTGCTTCATCGATTTAGTCATTTCAAGCTTATCCTCAATTTTCAATTATACCGCGTAAACAGCTTGTTGCCAAGAGATTAGCTCAATGCCTAAATCCAGGTTTCCCTGCTGGCGTTCATCAAAAGACGCTTGATGTCTATGCTTTTATCTTGAAAACAATAGGAGTACGTATCCCCCCCCCCTGTGATGATCATTCTTTTATCATTAAACATATTTCATTTTAGCCAGATCAATTAGCAATTGACTTGGCCTTGTGGTCAACAGGGTTGTTTCCCTTTGTACAGTATGCAGCCACACATGTCAAGGTACTATTGTTGTGTCATCCTTGTAGCCTGGCTTTGCTAATCTCGCCTAATTTTACAGCCTCAATTGTTAAATATATTTGAAACATACTATTTTCCATTACATAGTAAGCTTCGACCCGCTATGCGAGGATTTATTATTGCTTTACTGCCAGCATTAGAAGAAGAAGGAAGTGAGTTTTTTGACAAGGTAAGGATTTGTCTTTGTTTGCTTTTCTAGACAAGCTATTTAGAATTACACAGGTTGTTATTTTGATCGAAAAATTGTCGGAAACTGTAGAATTACCGTTTTTCTATTCTTGTATGTGGCTGGTAATGATAAGCAATCCAAATCTTCGGCCTCCTGCTTTAAATTACCTCTTGAGGAAACTACCCAAGATTCTGGATAGAGAAGGTAAGGGAAAGCACATATGCATGTCTGGACGCTCTTTTTTTTTTTGGTAAAGCTGATCATTGTTTTGAGTGCATAGCAATCGCTATTGTGTTGGGCGGTAAAGAGAATTTGAGCCTGATGATCAGAGCCTTTGCTGCTACACTTCATGATCATCAACTACTTGTCCAGAGAGGATTACTTGAATTATTGGTCCAGAATTTTGTACTCAAGCACTGTATGATTCCATATGAAGACTTGGTGATTTTGATGAGAGCAGCATTAGGCATTGTGTTACGAAAGGATATGTCGCTCAATCGTCGTCTCTATGCATGGCTTTTAGGCAGTGATGGAAAGACACAATCCCAAATTGCTTATTTCAGCCAATATGCAGAAAAAGCAGCCATACACGCCGTCCGTGGCATGCTTCAACAAAATACGCATAGTCAAAAGGGGGATGTGGAGCAGCAGCAACGCCCTTATAAGATCTTGATTTCTTTGATGGATAAATGGGAACTAGGTCAACCTATTGTTCATCATGTGTTTATGGATGCTATCATCAGCATCAAAAGTCAGCAGCAGGATCAAGCTGAACTGTTAAAAACAGCGAATATGTGGATGGACATGGTTGAGCCTTATCTGATTTGCTTCAAGCTATTTGAGACGATGGATAACGCTTTTTTGAATGCACACAAGTCTACACCACAACACCTTGAGGGTTTGTTATTGATAGAATTCATACTGGATTCATTCAAATTAGCGGATGATGAAATTCGACAGATCCATTTTCCATTCATCTTGGCTGCACTCACACGCCATCTGAAAGATTCGCTGCACGATCCTGCCTTTGTCAAAAACCTACCTATAGTTAATCAGGCAATTGTGCTTGTTTTGTTACTACTTGCTCGATTACCAGAATCTGTTTACACAGAAAAGACAACCATGCATACAGAGAAAAGCGAAAGGAAACGATTCGATGCCAACATGAACATATTGGATTATGTGCGTGAATTCTATCGTATAGACAGTTCGCCACTGTATGATGCTGAGACATCAGAAAAAGAAAAGGAAGAGAGCGAGGAGACAGGTGATTTGTCAAACACAAAGAAAGCATCCGAACCGCGGCTTATGCCATTTCAACCTCGTTCTGGATATGATTCACTCTATGGACAAGTGTTTGTAAAGGAAATCACTGAAAATCTGACAAGCTTCCTGGTCGAATTTGTCAATAGCTACATCGTATTGCCTCAGGATTTGCGAACAGGTATTGATGTGGGAGCAGAAGGAACTCGCCTTAAGGATATCGAGCATGAACTTGAACGTGTCTACTTGGGCATATGTTCTGCAATCACATCAGTTGCAAAATATGCAGACGATCAGTTCGAGCTGAGTCATAGTGATGCATTAACAGATTCACTTTTGAAATGCTGTCAAGAGACAGATCTGTTTGGCATCCTGGATGCTGGTATGACTACCATGACCTACTTGGCACGAACCAAGCGACTCATAAAGCCTTCCATATTGCAGCAGACGAAACATATCAAGGCCATTATGGACAAGCTATGGAGTTTTCTGACCCCATCTTTGGAGCTACTCCATATGCGTACAGTGGAATTACTCTGGTTATTGACGGATGTATCACAGCCATACCAGATTGAAACTATCATCTCCAACTACCTTATTCAGAAAGGAAGTGATCACGATCCACATGTACACCTCAATCGATTTGGTATTGTCTGGGAACTCTCTGAGAACATACCTGAAGCCAGCACAGTCTTTACCAGACCCATCTTTCTCATTTTGGACCTGTTGCGCGAGGGTGCTTGTGCTCTAGATAGAAGTTCAGGCGAGTTTTGGGTAAAAACTTACTTGAAGAACTATGTACGCTTGTTAAGGCCATTCTTGACAGCCATGTTGGACAAACACATTCTGTATAGAACAGCTAGATTGGATGTGGATTGGAAAAACCAGTTGCTCAAGAAGAAGCCCTCTTCTGAAAAGATGACGGAAATAGTCTATTCGATCTATACACGCCCATTTGATACTGAAATTATAGATTATACACTGACTGCATTAATTACACTTGTCAATTTTGGTGGTTCCAAGGTTTTGAAAGCGTGCAAAAATCATATTGTTGATATGGAAGGTTCTGTCGGTACATCAGCACAGCAAATACTGGATATAGATACCACTAAACCGGTTTCATTCTTGGACTTACTAGTGTTGATTTCTTTAAAGTAAAGTGACATGTGTCAAGAGAATCCCTTGACCCCCCTCTCACTCACTGCTTAAAATAGGTTTTTAGAAACTGAGCCGAATGCAAATATGATAGGTGCTTTAGAGAAACCTGTCCGAGTAATTCAGCTTCGAGCAGCTGACCTACTCTATCTAATTATATCTAGACTTGACTTTGTCAATATGACACTCGTGCAGCAAATCCAGACTCATGTTTTTCACAAGTTGTTATTTTGCATCACTTCTGGTCATTTAGAGCTACAACCAAAATTGCTTCATCTGTTACATGCCTCGCTAGCTATCACAAGTGCCAGTACGCAACAGGGTACCAAAGAGATTGCTCAACATCAAAGAAGAGCCTCTTCCGACAGTACTCATTCAAATACAGCCACGATGATCAATCATGGAGAAGCTGTGACACTTATGCAGAACCAATCTGAACTCTTTGTCAAATGTGTAACAGACGCACTCACACTCTCAAGTAATCGAGCATTGCTTTCTGCTTGGATTGATTTTATCTTGGCCACTTTGCCCTATATCAAATATGGGTTCAAATGCATGCTGGTACCTACATTGATGTGTATCTGTCACCAGATAAGTTTACGTTGCGATACTATCGAGACAGCCATTCACGAAAAGCCAAATTCGTGTGCGTTCAATGAAAAGGACATTGCGGTGCTTTTGACAGGACTAGAAAAGATATTGATGTTTTGCTTAACAGAGCGCATCATCAATGATGATTGGCTCAAAAGTACGGGCGATCTGCCTATACCGCGTATTCCTGAACAATCTGTCTTGACTGGCTTTGCACAAGTGATGCATGATCCTGAAGCCTATGCTCACTACAAACCAAGAGATGTTATTGTGTATCATTTACCTATTGTACTTGAAATTCTTGTCAACACTTGGCATGTCTTTAGAAGACCTCAATGGAATGAAGCTACCGTTCAAGCATTGGGTGAAGCCAAGGTGGAAGCCATACTGCATAGCTTCTCTTATGCTGCAGATCAGGCCAAAGGGCGCTTAGAGGTCATCTTTGAAAAGTTATTTAAATACTCTATTGCCGATTTTGTTGAGGGCTTGATTGAAATCTTCTATATAGAAAACCCTACTGCATTGGAATTGGATCAGACGCAAGAATATCATATGACTACATTAGATGTCCTGAGCTGCACACCAACGAGTACCCCTCAACATATTATTACTACCTTATTGGACAGTATTCGACAGAGAACACCTGGTGCTTATCAACAACGTCGTCGCAAGATTATTCGTCAAGGTAAACTGTAAGTATACAAACAAAGCTGCAAGAGTACCTCCTTTCTTTCTTTTAACCCCTGTCTCTTTTTTATAAATAGCTCGGATACTTCTACTTTGAGGTTTGCTGAAATCTATTGTGGCTACATAAAGAATCCAGAATCTATTGTCTTGCTATGGCCTATGATTCATTCGTTCTCAAAGGACTATCTGTCTCAAGCAAGTACATTCAAGCTATTCCTACCTGGCCTAATGAGGTTCCTGACAGTATCGCTCGAGGAATTGACAAAGGCAAATGATTTTGATCATAAGAAGCGTATACGAAAGGATGCACAAGAACTGTATCAGCGTTGCGTCGATTATTGTATCTTGATTGCTGGCAAATCATTTGACCAGAGTCTATGGATTCGTGGTAGATCTGCTACCCTGTATGACGATCCATCTATTCTCGATGACACTTCTTCTACACACACTGTTGAATCCAATGAGAGTCATGTTGCATCCAATGCCAACAGCATTTCAAGTCACAACAACAGCAGCATCATTCACTCTGTTGATAGCACCACGCGCAATGTGTCCATCAGCAACGTATTGGACATGGAAAAGAAAGCCAGCTGGAAACTAAGAGAAGATGTGATGATTAGCCAAGTAAACCAGTACCTCGCCAACCAAGTCATTCCTCGCCTTCGATTACTTGTAGGCGATAATGACAAAATCAATTCGCTCTTGAACAATCTTGTGTATTATGTGATTGGGCCACTGTTGAAATCAAAGGTGAAGAGTCCTATTATACTTGATCAGCTCTGTGAAATGGCATGCATGCCATTCACATACAAGACATGGCGCAAAGAAGTATGGGAAGTCTTTATTGATCCTCGCTTTTTTTATATGAACAGTGTGTCTGCAAAAAAGTGGATGACAATTATTCATACGGCGTTCTCTATCGAAAAGGAACGAATGACCGAACTGATGGCGCGCATCACCACAACACCTTCTACAGCCTTTTTCTCGAATAGGGATTTAGAAACATTGAATCGGTCATTAAATCTGAGACGGCTATCATTTGTCCTGTTTTCAGGTACCATGGATCAATATGTACCTCAGTTACCTATGATCCAAGAAAAGATTGTCGAGTTATTGAAGCTTGAGCATAGCGAAATGGTACATACGGAGATTTATCTTTGTCTCCGTGTCATTCTCGTGCGTTTCTCACAAAAGCATTTGAGTAATTTCTGGCCTGTGTTGGTGACAGAACTGGTAAGAAAGGAATCAGATCACATATACATGCTTTTCTGATAATCATGTATCTGAATAGATGCGACTCTACCATTCGTTCTTGAATCATGACTTCCAAGATCGCCTAGAAGAAGCACAGATTGCATTAGCTGGTTGTAAATATTTAGATCTGTTATGTACACTAGAACTAGATGCCTTCCAGATCTATCAGTGGATATTTATTCGCGATACAGTTGAAACACTTATCAAGCCTCAAACAGAAGAACCTATACCCATGATGGAAATGTTGACTCGAAAGATGTCGAGTGAATCCAATGTAAGCTCTTGATTGCGACTTCTTTTTGATTGTTCATTTTTAACAATTTGACGCAGGATGCTTTTGATTTCTCGTTCTCAGAAACAGATATGCAGCCATCTTTAGGCTCTTTGAAGCGCCCTATGTTGACTATGCGTAGTATTACATCCATACGTCAACTTTCGTTCTTTGTTGAGCATGTTGGGCTTTACGTGTATCAGTCGTCATTTACTCTTTCCAAGCCTGATTTGCCGTTTATAGAGAGCTTGTTGCTTGGTGACCTTTTAGAAGAAGAAGGAGGAGATTAAGTGAGACAATCATGACATCATATTAAACGTTTCATAGAATCCTCGCATTTATTTTCTCTATTTGACATAATTTTCTTTTTTCTTATTCTCTTACTTTGCTCTTCCTTGTTAACTACTCCCCCCCCCTTATTTTTGGCCCTACTTGTCTACTTTTTGACAACAACAGAATAATCATAATAATAATAAAAAAAGAGAAATTAAATGTCAGCTGTTGTTGGCGTAGCTTGGACAGTTTATGGTATTATGGCCATTGTAAGTGAAAAGAAAAAAAAAGAAAAAAAAATGGTGTTTTTTTTAAACCTCAGTCTATAAAGGCTATAGGCTTGTTTAGTGTTGGCTTTACACAATATTATCAAAGTAAGCGTGAGTCGGAACGTTCGGCTACTTGGGTCACTACTCTGTTGATAGCCATTTCTTTGTGGACTGCTGCTTTATTGCCGATTGATATATTTTTGGTTTCATCAACTGTGGATTCAGAAACAGGCTTAAAGAAGAAATGGGCAGATCGTGATACGATTTACTGGATGACTTTTACTGTTCAGACAGTATACTACATACTCTATGGACTCATCCTTACCTTCTTGTTCTTCTTTGTACCTTATGCCTATTTCTATCATCAGGCAGAAGGAGGAAGAAAGAAGATGCATGCAACCAAATACACCACTTTCTTCCTGCTTGTCCTAGGATTCTTGTTCTTTTTTGGTCTGTTTCTCAAGCCCAATGTTTTGCCTCCGCATATTAATTTAGAATGGTTCCGTTATCTATTAACGGAAAGCCGTATGTTACAAACAATAGCCTAAAGAAGAATCGTTTGTATTGATTGTCTATTCAAATAGATGGAGCAAAAGCTGTATGGTTTGTGGTTGCTTGTTTATGGATTCCTGGTATGTTTGTGTTCATTATCTATACAGTAAGTTGCATATAAAAACATACGAGTGTTTACATGTCTCTTAAAACAAAACAAAACAAGGCTCCTGGGTTATCCCTTTTACCTTTCTATTTGATCAAGCATAAGCGAACCATTGACACAGAAGATGAGGATGTACATCGTCGCTTGGAAATCGTTCGCCGACAACAACAAGAGATTGAACAGAAATATGCTGGATCAGACGTAGCTCTTAGTACCCATGATTATCGTACATTAGAGAACTTGAATGATGAAGAGAGGTAAAAACGAGAAAAGAATGTCTTGTGTCATCAAATCATTGACAATGACATGCGCGTTAGAATATTGACACGTCGCTTAAATGGTATTGAGGAAGACAAGACTAGCTTTGTTCAACGCGTATTGAAATGTTTAAGACCATTTCAGGTAGGTTACATTTAAGTGTATTTTCTTTGTCTCTGCTAATGTAACACTTGACCGGTATTTAAGGTTTTCATCGGGTTGATTTTGATTGTATTTATTTTATTGATGTCCTTTTCGATGGTGATGACAATGTAGGCTGGATTCAATCTATTTATTATATTTAGCTGATAATTCCTCTAGTTTTGACAAAATCTTCTTTTCTGTCTGCGGACGCCGATGTGGATTTATTATCAGTCAGACTACCTTATTTAATCCAATTAATTTCGTTATGGTACATCTTCAAAAGGTAACCATAAAGAAACAAAGAAAATCAGAATTGATTGTTTCCTCTAAACATTACACATACACACACACACATACAGTTATTCCCATTAGATGCTGTTGTTATGATGGTTATCTTTTTATATTGCTTTTTGGCTACCATGACAGGTATGATTCAGACAGGTGTTCGATGCCTCTGGGTCACCCTTTACCGTATCAAAAAGCGATCCACCAAGCCACAAGCATTGTTGTTTTCAAGTCTTGTGCTCACTTTTGGCTTGTTTGCAATTAATTACTCAATGACCTCTATTGTGACACCTGGTTATGCACATTTTGGTAGTCAAGTCTATGTAAGTTGGTTTATTATATACAAGCTATACAAATTAAAACTTATTATCTGTAGTGTAACCATACCGAAGGTGGACGAAGAGATTGTAGTCTTGAGATTGATAAAATCGTTCCCTGTGATATATATGCCCCTATTGGTAAAAAAAAAAAAAAAAAAAAAGTTGTAGTTTTTTTGCTTATTATTTTATATTCTAATTTGTTGCTATCAGAAATATGCACACCTACTGTTTCTTCTGTGTTGATCGACCGTATGACAATCAATACACCTTTGTTTGGATTTATTCTTTATTACTCTCAATGGGCTTTTCTAGCCTCTTTTCTTATTGGCTTTGCAATTGCCATGTTCAAGTCTTCTGATGCATATTCTGAGCATCATCTGGAAGACCAAGAAGAAGAGGAATCCGGTTTGCTTGAAGAACACCACGGACGTAGTTATGTTTAATAAAATAAAAAGTAACCTGTAAACTACCGGAATTGTTGTTATTGATAACACTTACCATTGGAGATGTACTATAAAAGGTGATGCCTGAAGGACTCGTGCTCTTTTTTAGTAATGTATGAAGCACACGAGGGTGGCCTGTGATTATTTTAAAGGTAACGATGAGAGTTGGAATTAGACAAAAAAGGCAAGTTGCCCTTTTTTATTATTTCTTTTAAGCTGTAGATCTAAACTATACGGAACCCTGTCCGCTAAGGGTTAAAAATAATATAAATGAAAATGAAGCATGAAAAATAAAGGAAATAAGGAGTTTATTATCTTGCATGACTAAATATAGCTTCGACCTTTTTTATTTTTCTTATATAAATAACAAAGGCTTAATTTTGTTTTTCTTTTCTTTCTTTATCTCTTTTCTCTGTCTTTCTTTCTTTTATAACCAGCTCCTTTTTCCTTTCGTTTATATCATGTACCAAACACTTCTTCAAGATAGTTATTATTTCACACATCAACAACAGATGCGTAGAATGAGCCATGAAGACTCTGCTTATCTTTCAAGTGACGCATCATTCTCCTCTCAAGAGAATTCGCCTTTAAATGGAAACTTGGACTATTATCCCTCTATCATCAACTATGGTCACATGCCTTTCCCTCAACAACCAACAGAAAAACTCTATCCTGTCATGTATCTTGCATCACAGCAACAATCAAGCAACAACCTGTGGTCTCCATCAATGTATCAGAATTACATGATAGATCCCTTACAATCACCTATCGTATCCTCGCAACGAATGACACCTTCTCTCTCTTCTACTTCCTCAAACTCATCTTCTCTTGACCAATGTCAGTTACCAGGAAAGAAAAAGTCCACAGCAAAAAAGATGCGTAAGCGCACTGAGGTTGCCTGTTCGCAACCAGAACATCAAGTGACAAAGCAATTTTCTTGTGACTATGAAAACTGTGGCAAGGTCTTTAGACGTTCTGAACATTTGAAGCGTCACATCAAATCGATTCACACCAGAGAGAAACGTAAGTTTATTTGAAATTTCTTTAAATAGTTTGCTGATCTTTTCTCTTCTAATTAGCATACGAATGTCCTTATGATAGCTGTGGCAAGCGTTTTTCAAGAACAGATAACCTAAGTCAGCATATTCGCATCCATCGTCCTAAAAAAACCAATCAGCAATCTATTTCAAGAAAGCGAACAAATAACATCTAATTTACTTTAATTTCTTTATTTTATTTTTATGTATATATGTATATACGACATATATGTATATATATATATACCAATTAATGTTGATCATTTTTTTTTCTTTTATACATACAACGCATGTACCTAAAAGGTTTAATGCATTATATACACACACACACACACACTATTTAGTCAACTTGTAAATCCCTACACACACACACACTCAATTTGCATGCAAATTCCTAAATAAATATTCTCATTGAACAAAGTGATACAATGGATCAAGTTTTTGTTTGTTTTCGTCGGTTTATGTTCACACAAGCTGAGAGCGAAATATGACAAGAAGACTTGAAGGCTCGTGCACCATAAAGCTATCTGCTGTGCAACCGTTTTGTTTATAGTCTAGAATGATTTCAAAAGAACAAGGATGACGCTCCGTAAACATCTTGACAAAAATAGAGAAAGCACGGTTAGTAGAGAAATTCCGAAATCCCCTTTATTTTAATCTTAAATTATGACAAGTCGTGTAACTGGTTTCTGTCTGTCTATCTGTCTGTCTATCTGTTTCTGTTCTTAATCAGAAATACTATTTACATCATTTTCGTATACTTGTCATCTAGTGCTTTTAGCTATAAACAAAAAAAAAAAAAGAGAATACAAAAATACAAAAAACCAGCGTCTTTTCTTTCTCTCTTTTATTTATTTATTTTTCTCTCTCCCTTTCTTTTTTTTTTTTCTCTCTTTCCCAACAAACCATTATCTTGCTACTTTCTTTTTGTTTCTTAAAATGAGTGCAGCCCATTATTATCAACAAGCTTTAAATGAAAACCAGCAACAAGGGTCAATTCAGCCCGTGTCGCATCAACCATCACCAGTACAACAAAGCTCCATACAATTACCACAATCTGAATTGGATCGTATCCTTCAGGTACAGCAACAAGCTGTTCTTCAACAACAGCAAGCCTTTTTTCATCAACAAAGTAAAGCCTCTCAATATCTTTGTGTTTTGATTTGTCTAATTTAATTTTAATCATAGTGCTAAGATATCAACAACAGCAACAGCAACAGCAACAGCAACAGCAACAGCAACAGCAACAGCAACAGCAACAGCAACAGCAACAACAACAACAACAATTGCAAACACCACAAGTTCATTATTCGCTTCAGAATATGGAATTTAATGGAGTAGTTGAAGACTCGTTTGATCTAATGACAGCTTCGGATCAGATTTACTCCTCCTCGGCTATGTCCTCACCCACAAGGTAAATTGTCCAACTATAGCTTTGAAGCGTGTTTTAATTTTTTTTAAAAATCTCCAGCCCTCATACACATGGTAATGAAGTAAACATGAACAACTCAAAAGCTCAAAGAAGAGCCGAACATAATGCCATTGAGCGCGCAAGACGTGAATGTCTGAACACCAAATTTCAGCAATTAGCCCACTCTTTGCCTAATTTGCAAAATGACCGTCGCCCTTCAAAAGGCACTATCATTGAACGTACTTTACAATATGGTAAAATAAATAAAAAAAAAAGGAATTATCATGCTTGTTTTATCTTGCTTATTGACTTCATTTTCTCTAGTAAAGGAAACCGTTCAGAAAGAAGAACGCTTTAAGAACGAGATTGACCAACTTCGTCAAGCAAACGAAAACCTTATATCGCAAATGACTAGCGAACAAGATAACGATGTGTTGAGAAGTATTCAAGAATACGAGGAAGGCTCGGCAACCCCTGGATGTGACGATAATTTCAGTAGCAGATCGTCTGTCACTTCTGCGTCCTCCCAACAACTTTATTCATTTCATGATCCATCATTTGAAAAGCAACAAGGTAAATGAATTGTACCTTTCATTCTCGAAAGCTTTCAAACTCACTTTGAAGAAAACAGCCTATTTCTTGAACCAGGACTCCTCTTACACTTGTCATTAAGCTCATTCCCACTGCATTTACTAAGTTAAAAAAAGAAATACACCTTACCTTCCTTTTCTTTCTTTCTTTTTTCACTCTCTTACATGCTGACACTCTTTATCTTTTTATATGTATGTACATATGTAATTACACACACAAAAACATACTCGCTTATGTAAATAGCGTTGATTGTGCTTACATCAACTTATGTAACTCTTTCCCATTATACCCTCATTTGTTTAAATCCCTTGTATCTTTCTCTCCCTTTCATAACTATGGTTTACTGTGCATTAATAAATTATCTTATATTCTATTCATGAATATACAGCCAAGACAATGTCATAAAAGCAAGTTGTACAATGTACATGAGGAAATGGCATGTCATCTATTTAGGTCTTACAAAATTCGGGGTTTTCCGTCTTGATGTTGCACATCAAATAGACAGCTTTTAACAAAAAAAAAAATCAATGATTGCTTTGCGCCTTATCATTAGAAGAAAAAACGCAAGAGAGTGAAAACAATATGCAAGTATTGTGATATTCATCATTTGATCAAGGCTGTTTAACATCGACTATCAAGATGCGATTTAGCTACAAGACTCTCCAATGAATTTTGAAGGGCACCTTAGAAGAACTTTAATTAGATAGACTACCTCAAAAAAGAAGGCTGCAAATAGTTCATCTTTACACAGCCTTTCTTTGTGCCAGCTTCTTCAACTAGGCAACAGTTCCAGTATTCTGTTTTGCTCCAACTCAGACACAGTAGTATCCGCTATAACAGCGAAATTAGTTGCAACTGTGATACATCAAACTGAAAACGAAAACTCGTTCTTTGTTGTTATTATTCTTGTGGTCAGAATAAAAGGTGGAGTTTTTTCTTTAGGTAGCCGGAAGCATTTCCGATTGTTCTTGTTATAACTAACTTGTCATTCATCAATCCAGAAAAGAATGATGGAAGAATGCAGATAGAGAAAAGGCTGATTACAGCAGAAGGCAAAACTGTTCGTTGTTGGACACTTGTTTATGCCGTCATGTATAAGATAAAGAAGTAAAGTAGATTGTTAGGGATACAACAAGAAAAAAAAATAGACTTTCGGAACTTATCCATTGCTAGATAAATTGTGTTCCGAATTTTTTTTTAGCTGAGTAAAAAAAAAAAAAGTGTTTTCTTAAGAGCTATTATCAAGCT
Organism: Blakeslea trispora; assembly: GCA_025331445.1. Lineage (NCBI taxonomy): Eukaryota > Fungi > Mucoromycota > Mucoromycetes > Mucorales > Choanephoraceae > Blakeslea > Blakeslea trispora. The sequence goes on along the minus strand of JAIWNE010000059.1, from coordinate 117,156 downwards.
GTCGTATCATCAGTATACTAGTCAGTTGTTCCCTATGATCGCATTCGGTGCAACATTATGTGTTACAACATTCGTAAAAAAAAAAAAAAGGTAATCAGTCAAGGCATACATGCCTTCTCAGCTTTTTGTTGCGTCACTTATGGAAAAAAAAAACCAAGGTCTTTGTCAGAAAAAAAAAAAAGATGGGCACGTCTGTGCTCCTTACTTAACTGTTGAATGCCTACTATAAACAAAGATGCTAACAGAAAGACTTACAAGCCTTAGCTAAACGAACTATTATCATGTTGATTGAAACACACAACTGTCTTTTTTTTTTATATGTATTTAATCCAGTCTCATTTTCATCTTACCAGAACACTATCCTATACCTGCCTATCTACGGCTTTGTTAAATATTGCAATTCATATTTGCAATATACAGAATATCTTACTGTGACACCAGTTTCTGATGAGATTGCTCTATAGATACCTGTTCCATCTATATTTATACCATATGTGATGTGTAACCAAATGAATTCCTAACTGTAGAACTTACCAGCTTACTATACTATCCAGTTTATACTTGCTGTCTGTCTCTTCATACATGTCAACACTTGAGCTTCGGGCGCACATACAATGCAGTTTACTTTAGTACGCACTAACAGTCTTCATGAAAAAAAAAAAGAGACATCAACAAATAAGAATAAAAAAAAGTTGCCATTAACATAAATTTTAGCTATCGTGCTAATCTCCAAGTAGTTACTTTATAGCTTAGGTGTATGTGTAGCTAACAGTGAATATCAAGATGTCAATATGATAAAACCTGAAAAGATTCTCGTGTGTATTGATAACACAGTAAAGCATAAAGGGGGAAAGTTACATACAACCTATGCTGAGAAGATTAAGAAAGAATTTTAAAAATGACATGTTCAAGCGTTATCAAGGTACATGGAATAGACAGAAAGCTAACATGAAAGGCTCTAGATGAATATGATAATGGTACAGACATCATGAACTTTGACAGGATTTCGTGTACTTGATTTCTCAAGTTTACCAACTCACCTCCAATGAAGAGATGACAAGTAAGCTTGATGTCATCATCTCCTTTTTTCTTCATCCTTCTTCCTAATTGAGCAAAATCAATGCATTATGATGAAAGACAGGGCTAAGCTATTGTATGAAGTGCATGGAACCTCAAGGACAAAAAGACCAAGCAAGTTCACTTTTTGTTCTCTGTCTTGCATATGCTTGCTAATGCAAAGCCTCTTTCCTCTAGTGTTCAATATGCTTTAATCTGAACATAGGTAGCTCAATTATAATAAATTGTTTTGAAAGCGATCTAGTATACAAGCAAATGTTGTTTTGTTATCAATATCCATCAAGTGTGGGGGTCCTTTTTTTTTACCATAGTCAGTCATGACACCTGATAAAGAAAGCCAATCAGCCTGGAATTTGTCCAAAGCACTTGTTGCAAAAAAGAAGAGAGAGACTCCAACATATGCACAGAAAAACAAGATGTGGAGAATGATGTTTGTTTAGTCCATACGCTTGTATTCCATAAAGGCAACCACAGAATGAGGCGAATACTTGAAATGGAAAGCCCCCTCTGAAAGTAATGGTTATCTTGCATAAGTCCCCTTTCTCACTCTTGTCTTCTTACCCCTAAGATAAAAACAAAGCAAATCAGGTAAGTATAAACAAATATTGACTAGCGGGTTTAGATGCAAGTGCGTTTCAACCTTAAATAATTGCAAATCATTGGTGTGCTCTCACTTCTTAAAAAAAAAAAAGGGAAAAACTTTAGTTTGTTACGAACCGACTAAAGTTTGCATATTCTTGTTAAGTCCTGATGTGTATATCTCAGGCCGTTTCTATTTCTGCATCAAATGGTGAAAACTAGCCTAGTATGGATCAAATCCAAGCTGAAGCTACTTTTGATTTCTAGAATCTGGACATATGCAAATGAATGGTATTTCAGCTTGACTGTTTTATGTAGCTGAGAAAGCTAGATCTAAATACAATCGAGAAGAAAAGCAACCCCCTTTGTGTTGCAAATAATAGCCGCGAATAGAGTTCAAAGGGTACCTTTTGAAAATCTGATTTTGTTTTTCTTTTATAAAAGTCGAGTTAGTAGAAAGCCGTATGTTTGTGTTATAAACAGAAATTAGGCAACGTACTAAGACCGAGATAATTGACTTACTTTGGTATGCAATCACCCTTAGACTAAGAACGTAACTATAGTTACCTGTGAAGATGACTATTTTTCTTTCTTTTTCTTTGCTGACCTTTCAATTAAATATAGCTGCATTGAACATACTTTAGCAGGCATTGACATGGCGCCAACAAAGTGATATCATCACATGCAACGCCCTGAGTTGGCATTAATTCTAGACTTGTGAGTGGAGATGTACATCAATTATAATCACGGTCGAGTCATTAGTATTCTGTCTTTTGCTTGTTAGTCTCCACAAGAGGTCAATAACATTTCATTGATTGCTTTAGAGTCCGACCAGCTCTCCACAGGCAAAAAGAAACCATACTCTTTCCATGTTGTGCTTAAACTTGTATGGCTCTCATTTAGTCGCTCCATTCAATAGACGTGGCTTGATCTGTTTGAGGCCGCCTTATCAGCTTCCGATAAGCTTTGTTTTGTCTTCCATTTAATTTTTCTTCCTTCCTTGTTGTATTTCGTAATACCATCAATGAACATGTTTAGTATTAAAACCTAGTCTATCTGTATTCCTTGATGCTCTTTCCCATTCTCGGATTTTCGAAATATTCTTGATATTGAGCCAAGTCAGTCAAAGAAAGCACTTTTTATTTTTCTAAAAAAAAAGACTCTAGCGGTTTTCCTTCTCAATTAATATTTGCTTTATTTTAAAGATATATTTATTTGTACAAGATTGCTAGATTCTGGTCAAGCAAACTTGGCAATATCCTAAAAATCATCATACAGAATTTTCCCATTTTGTCCAATTGCCTTTTTAAAATACTATTGGCTAGTTTTTGTTTCTCCCATATCGTTGCTTTGTCAAAACAAAATGTGCTGTACTAATCTACAGCTTTACAAGAATCAGATCGTCCGCTAACAAGATGCCTAGCTGCCTAAACTTTTTTTTTTTTTTTATAAAAGAGCAATCTTTTTCTGTTGGAGTGCAATCTATTTCCGGAAAAGGTGTGAAATATGGGAAATTATAGATTTTGTAGCAAATTGTGAGATAGAATTGAACTATATTGATATTGGGATAGTTATAATAAAGCTTTATTCAGGTTGATGTCATGATGATAATATGTTATAAGTTGGATAATTATATGTGAAATTGCCTACTTTTTCTAATTCTCGAGTTATCTGGATAATTTCCCAAGAAGAGAAAAGTAGGCAATTTGAAGTGTAGTATTTTATAATGGTCTTGTTGTTACACGAAAAGGGAAAGAAAGCAAAATAAGATCTGGGCAGTAGATACACCCCACTTTACCAACTTTCAGGTGTATCTATATATTTTTTTTCTGGCACATTGTTACATAATGAAAGAAGAAACAAAATATGTAGAAGCATAGGCTTCATAGGAGCGAGCCTTACAAAAATCGTGAAGCCAAAGCTGCGCAGACTCGTACGCTTTTTCATAGAAGCTTATATATAGCCTCCTCAATACGTTTGAAAAGGCTAGAGATATATTCAAAAAGTTTCACCCTGAAATTTATCTGTGATTGATAGCCACTCTGCAAGAAATGGACTCGAATGAATCAGGATGGCATGGTTAAAAAGCTCTTTTTCTTCCCAAGCATACTATGACATCCTGATTCATTCAAGTCCATTTCTTGCAGAGTGGCTATCAATCACAGATAAATTTCAGGGTGAAACTTTTTGAATACATCTCTATATACATCATCGTGATGAACAAACTGATCTCTATGCATGGAAACAGAAGATTCAGCAGCAAGCTCAATAAAGTGTTGGTTGAGAGCGACTCTCTAATCTTTCTCTTGTCGTGTTCCTCACGGGAACGATTCTCGTTCTCAAGCTTAACAGCTGCAAAAAGAGGAAAATGCCTCAAGTCATCAACACTACCAGGCATGTGGTTGTGATGACCCTTGTAGATGATTGTGGGGGTCTTCACTGAAGCAACTCGCTTCTAGAGTACTGCGACAGTCAAACTTCCTTGAAGCTCGCTGGACTGGTGTATTGGTAACACTGTCGGCTTTCTTGGTGTAGTTTTCAGAACAATAATAGCGCTAAAGGCTTGTTTAAAGCTTGTTGGTTTTGGAGCGCTTGTTTGAGTTAAGGCTGTTGTTGTAGTGCAGTTGTTGACGGAAGAGCCACTGGATACCTCAAGTCTCAGGCTCTCACCAAGTGAATACTTCGTATTCAAAAACCAACATGGTGGTTCTGTTAGCTCCAATAGGAGTATGTGTGTAGAGGCATTCTAGGCAAAGATTAATAGGTAATGAAAAGAGCAAGTGAAGAAAGATAGTAGAAAGGTAATTCCTGTATGTTTTATGGTTTGAATGGTTTTGACTTTATTAAATTGTGGTAAATAGTAAAAAAAAAAAAGGGAGGCATAAAATCCAAAAAGTTTTTCTTTGAATACAAGCATATATCTTAAAAAAGAAGGGGGGGGGGAATACAGATGAATAGCATATAACAAAAATGAAAAAAGAAAGAAAGCAAAGGGAATTAAGTTTGCATAGAAGATTTATTAAAGCGTGGACTTCTTCTCTTTGAACCGTAATGAGCACCTTGAATTGAGAGATGATCAGCTGAATGATCAAGGCTATTAGTTAGCTTGTCTTGGGATTCAACTTCATCATCCACTTCGTCTTCTTGTTCATCCATGTCAATGTCATGGCTTGAGGGTGTGTTTTGAGGATATGTTGATGGTTGGGATGGGGATGATGATGGTAAGGAAGTAGGGACTGTATGATGAACAAACTCAACAGGTAACATGCCCCGCATGATTTGACTTGAGCGATAGTTCCATTGGTTTGGTGATTTATCGTTTGAATTTGAATTGTAATAACTTTGTGAGGTATATCCAGAATCTGAAGAGGGTGGAAGCTGTCTATTATGGTGTGAGCGATGATGAGAATGGTGAGAATGGAAGTGACGAGGATGAGGTGTTTGTCGCAAGAATGGACGATTTGTGTTGTCAGAATTATAGCTGCGGTCGTTTCTGCTGTTTTCAAAAGACGACTTGGATGGTTTCTTGGACAATGGATGCTGCGGTATATCGCTAGTATCATTATTGTTATCACCATCACTTGTGAGCCTTTGGTTTTGTCTTTGGATGACACTTTCTTTATCGCCATAGGCATCGGCAGATCCACTACCAGAGCTTCCATTGCCATTTGAATTGCCATTTGAACTAAAGTCGGCAATACTGCCACTACCAGGAGAAGCAGGCTTTGCACGCTTTCTTGCTCTTCCAATCATCCTGTTGGCATTGTCTTGCTTTGATTTGAATTCAGACAAGTATTCTTGATATTGATGGTATTGCGGAGTCTGTCTGTATTGTTCGAGTGAGGCAAGGTATTCATCTTTGGCTCTCATCGCCATACGTTCATAGGCTTGTTTGTCCAGATGGCTTAGATTTTTCCATCGGTCACCTACGATTTTTGCGAGCTCAGCAAACGACAGATTTTTATTTTTGAGTTCGGCACGGGCATCATTAGAAAACATGATGTATGCAGAAGGAGGCTTGACAGGTGCATTACGATCAGGCTTAGGGTGTCGTCTGTATTTGCGTTTTGTAGTAGGTGCTGAGCCATTTGTGTCAATTGAGTCATTATCATCATTGGATGAAAGACTATTACTTCTTATGTCAGATAGGGAAATAGCATTATTGCTTGCATTGCTATCCATCTTGCTGTTGTCGTTATTGCTGTTGGTATTAGTGTTTTTATCTTTACCGGGAGCATGGTCATTGTCGCCTGTTATAATAGGGCTTGTCTTATTAGGTATGCTATCACGACTACTGTCAGTCATGCTACTGGCGCCGGAACTAGAGCTGCCATTGCTGACTCTATTGTCATGTTGAAATCGGGGACGTAAGCTAGACATTGGCCCTGAACTGGAGCTGTTTCCACTGCTTCCGGTTGTACTACTGCCAATGCCACTGTTCATACTTTGAGGACTTGGCAAGCTGACAGCATGTGTTTCATAACCTGAGAGATTGTTGTTTTGGTTTGGATTACTGTTGATGTATCCGCTTGTATTGCTAGTATTGTTGCTGGCGAAAGCATTGCTTAATCTTCTATTGTCTTCAAGTTTTAAAGCAGTACTTGGTATCGATTCTGGTCCGTATTCTGAAAATTAAATTTAAAAAAAAAATATGAGTATACACAGTTCATCAAGATAAAAAAAGAACATTGGCCAATGTCCTTACTTGCACCCATCATATTTGTTACCAATGGTTGATCTCGAGGAACGCCTTTCATTGTAGCAATTTCTCTTTGAATGAGCTATATAAAGCAAGATCAGTATAAACAATCAAAACATTCCAAAGCAGTTTACATACTCTTCTGTGACCACGTTTTACGTTCATGAATATCATGTCGTCTTCAGTGATTTCTAGAAGCTTAAGGCAGAACAAATAAGAACAATGAAAATTACTATATATAAACAAGAAAAGAAACTTACAGAAGTGACTGAATCAAAGCCTTCCTGTAGGAATACATTTAAATACTGAGAGAGGTGGCAATTCTTGAGAAAATCGCTCACACTCTGTTCATGACTGTTTAGAAAGTATTGTTGAGGTTCCTGTGATTGTGGCTGTAAGGTTTGCATTATTGCTTGCTTTTTTCTTTTGTTGTTTGGTATAATTGCTGCTTAGATGATAGAAAAGAAAAATTTCCTTTGATCTGTTATTTTGTATAAAAAAGCCAATTCAGAATTGAGTTGTTGTTCTTTTTTCTTCTTCTTCGATTCCTCTATTAAATCTTAAATGCAGTGAAGGGGAAAATAATAAAAAAATGCTATATGTACAAAAAAAGAGTAAAGATGATGTTATATGGGCAAAATAACGAAAAAAAGACAGAAAAAAAAATATTTTTTTAAAAAAAAAAAAGCAAGAAAAAAATTTAAGGACTTTTCTTTAAAGGTTTATCAAAGTATTATATATGTCATATTAACAAAGTACTTCCGAAAAAGGGAATTTTGGATGTTCCATTTTTTTCTGTCTAATTTTCTGATCATCAGCGAACATCATATAATCTTTCGATTTCGATATAAAAAAAATTTGTTTTTCAGACATAATTCTATTTAGTGTATTATCACAAAAAGTAAATCAGTGACTTTTTTGTTTATGGAGAGACTGAAAGACGAGTTCTGGGGATGAAATCATCGCAGTGTATGCTTAATATGGTTGTTTCTTAAAAATCAGGTTTTCTCGAAATCGCGCCTCTAGCTTCTATCGCTCGATCGTCATTGAAGTCGGTCTGGTTGTTTAATCTAATTATGAAAATAGGCCTCTTTTCCTTTTATGTTTAACTGGACTATTCCTTCTTTTTTTATAAAAAAGGACAATTGCTATTATCTATGTCTTATTTTTTTTTTTTTTGCCATATTGTCTTAAAGCCTGAATCGATGATGATGATAGAAAAAAAAACCAATTTTTTTTTAGTTGTCTGCTTATGTGTGAACCAAAGAAAAGCATTGGAAATGGTAAAAAAGGCTATTTGGGCAAAGTAAGTGGTGCAAGTGAAGTTTAAAAGAGAGATGGATATTATCAGGTGAGAGGGGGGAGGAATAGGCGTTGCAAAGTTTGCGGATATGACCATTTTTGTTGCGATGGTGATAGAATATATTTACACACCGTAATGCGAAAATTATCTTTTTTCATCAAGTACCTCTTGATTCCTTTTTGTTCTACTTGCTTCTTCACAATCTTCTAGATGCTCAGAGAAGGAATTTTGAAACAGCGATAAAAAGAAAGTTTCAAAAGGCAAAAGAACTTCAACACCGCCTTCTTCTCTTTCTTTGCCTTTTTGGGACGTAAAAGATGAGAGAAACAGGGAATATGTCAAAACTTCATTTTGATCTCTAGTCATAGCGCAAAGATTCCTGCAAAGCGAGCAGCCACTTTTATGATACCTGATTCAGTGGCTGCCGAGACAAGCCAATGATTGTTTGCTAATACAAATCCATCATGATCTTTGTGGCTAGGAGGTGTATTCCTTCATTTATCTACAAACGGTTCGTTTTCTTTAGACATTCATGGAGCAGACAGTGCAAGAACCATTGGAAGTTTATTAGGTCCTTAGTGTAATCCATATACTTTATGCTGACTGCTGTCATGACTCTCTCTCTCTCTCTTGTTGTTTAGGGCTTGATGAGTCAGATATCTTTGATCACCTAGTTGGCAAATGTTACTTGTAACTGTCTTACGATACTTTATGGAAGCTTATTTGGTAAACCTTTCTCTTTAATGTAAGCCTTCTTTTTAATTTCCCAAAACAGTCAGTTTTAAGATTTAAATGAATGGTGTTGCAGGGAAAGATTAACAGATGACACAAAAGTGGTATTTTGATAGCCGCTTATGTTTATTCAAATAGCGTTGATCTTTTTTTTTTTTACTCGAAATATATCTCTTCATGTCAATGTTGCTTTTTATGGTTTGAGTTTGAAGCTTTATACAAAGCCTCCTTCCGCTTTAGTGAGTGTATCACTCCTTTCGAGTTTGTTTCTATATAAGTCATTAGAATGTTCTACTAAAGCAGTAATTGTCGGATCTATAACACTGATTGATCTTTTTTAAAAAAAAAACTTTATATAGAGACGCCTTTTTTCTTGGGGACTAAAGATGACAAGGTGATAGCGTACAAAAAAAGCAAGAAAGTTACTTCAAGGACAAAATACTATTTATCTGAGAAAGTGGCAAGTTGTCATGATATACTGTCAATCTGCTTTACTTTGTATTTATGGTAGTACACAAACACCCATTTATTGAAGAGCTTATTGTTCTTTTACTATCAATTATGGATTAAAGTACAGCAGGTCATTACTAAAGAAATAGAAAAAGATAATGATCTGCTTTTCTGTCCATCAGATTCGATATTGTGATCTGACCCCGAATAAAGTTCTCATCTTTACCTTTCCATTTAAACTGTTTTGTCTTGCACACAATTATCAATGGTGAGAATACAGAAAGCTTAATTATAGCAAATAGCAATACATAGTGAAATACTTTGTCTGAAATCGTGCAATCTCAAGTACCACATTAGACACAACATGGCTTCAACAAAACGCATACATCGCAAATTATAGCACTTTTCACAAGTACATTTTCATTTGTTCACTTTCAATTTAGGGTTTCAGAATCCAAACCGGTAATAGTGTAGCTTCAATAATGCATGAATTTCAATGCATCTCTTTTTTTTCGCAAGCTGCTTAATTTTAAACCTTTTTTAAGACAAAGACACTTAATTGGAAGAATAATGAATTTTAATTTAATCTATTTACTACAAAAAAGTCTACATATTTTTTTTTCCTTCTAATGAATTCACCACTTATTTCTTCTTTTGGTTCTTCTTCTTTCCCTTTCGAGAGCCTGATTCGCCATTAATGTATTGTAAGACTTGATCGATAGGAAGCTCTCCGTGAGGTACCTCAGGAACTGATACTTTCTTGCCAGTGTTGGGTGTGGCGATAGGCTTACTGCTAGCTCTAGCTTGTTCTTCTCGTGCACGTTGAGCAATGAGAACTGCATTCGAAGTCAGTTCGTTTAACCATAAATCACTATCTTTTGTGCGAGGGTCTTCTGGGCCAAGCTAAAAAAAAAAAAAAAACTGTCTGAGAAAAAAAAAAGAAAGAAAATATGCCACATGAAGAAAATTACCTTCTTTTCAAATACATCATATGCAATTCTTTCAGCAGCTAAAGCCTTAGGGAAATTGCCTTCAAGTGTATAAGCCTTGGCAAGAACGTGGTATCCAGTAGCTGTAAGAACATGATCCTTGCCCAAAACATTTTCTTGAGTAGTACAAGCTCTTTCAAAGAACTTGGTACTATTAGGGTAATCACGAAGAGATTGAAGCATAACACCTGCATTGTTCTATTGGTAAAATTAAAAAAAAAGAAAAAAAACTTAGTTGATTGTGGTAATTCTATACTCTTTTTTTTTTTTTAAACATACATCGGCAGTAGCAGAATCGGGATGGCCGGCGCCAACAAGAAGATCCCAGTAGTACATAGCATGACGAATGTAGCGAAGGGCAAGTTTGGTGCGACCAGCAGCATGTTCGAATAAGCCGAGGTTCAACTAGAAGAGAAAAGAATAAAAAAAAAAATAAGATTGACAATATTACCTAACATACATAGGCTACTTTACGTAATGGTGAATTGTTTCAGGATGATCGACACCACAGGTTCTTTCGGCAGCAATAACAGCCTTACGCTGAAGATCTAAAGCAGCTTCACGTTCTTCGCTGTGATGATAAATCATTGCTAAAGTAGCATAACATTTACTTGTCTCAGGATGCAAGAAACCATAAGTCTGTTCATGCAAGGCTAAAGATTCGAGCAATAGTTCAAGACCCAATTGCTTGTGACCTTGGGTGATACTCATCTTGCCAGCCTCAAAGGTTTCTTCAGCAAAGACACTTCTTGAAGAAGCTTGTTTGACAGTAGGCATCAGGTTAAGGATATCTTCAGGAATAAAAGTGGTAGTACGGCGAAGAGTTTTCTTGGGTATTTCTTGATGCTTCTTGGACTTCTTGCCACGGCTGCTATGAGATTGCTCTTGTTTCTTACGGTCGATAGCAGCTTGGACAGCTGCATCTTCAGCAGCAAAGGTACTACGCTCCTCCTCAGTATAAGCTTCAACACGGTAGTCTCTTGCGTGGACTTGGATACCAACACGAATACAGATTTCACGAAGAGTAGCAATAAACTTGAGTTGGTCAATAGCATTTTCATCAAGCTTGTAACGGTAACGAAGCAAAACTTGTTGGGCGACCAATACCTTCAAGCTAGAAGGCGTAAGCTGAGCCCATTCAAAGTCGTTTCTGTTAGAGCCCTCAGGTAAGACTGGAGAAGGCTTTGAGTTAAATGTGCTACCAAGCAAACAATTGAAGAAATGGGCGATACACATGCTGGATTCTTCGGCAGTACACTTGGTGAGGTACTTGCGAAGGAGGCGCTTAGAGGCACGAACAATCATTTCTTGAACAGCAAGCTGACGAACATGCTCAATGCGTTGATCTTTACTCAAAGAGATTAATTCAGCAAGTTTACCCAAGTAACGCATGTTGATACCACGTCGATGCATAGCTCTGGTAAGAGCATCACCATCCAAAGGTGAAATAGCATATGAAGCGAAATCGAGAACAAGACTAGGAATGACTTCATTTGTCAAGAACTCGGAGGCTTCGCGAACAGTAGCTTCTTCTTGCTTAGTTTGTTCATTTTGAGGGAGCTTAGCAGAGGTGAAAACGTCGGGATTAAAGTCGAGCTTGAATTCATTGACATCGATTTTGATGTCTTCTTCTTCAGTCTCCTTCTTTTCTTCTTGTTGTTCAGCCTTGACATCTTCTGTTTCAGCTGGCTTGGCATCAGCCTTTTCTTTTTTAATTTGCTCAGTCTTTGCCTTGACCCATTCTCTGAATTTGTGTTCCCAGAACAAACTCATCAACTCAGGTCTCAACAAAGTCATCTTGTGAGGATAAGCAGGCTTGCCTTCCTTTTCAACGCATTCAGCCTCTTGGAAACTGATATCAACAGGGTTAAGTCTATAGAGATCCAACATGTATCGACGACCATCAGCACCGAGCAAACCCTTGATTTCTTGAGAAGTATGAAGCTTGAATTCGGCATTGCTTTCATCGAGGACAGTATGTTCGGACAAGTGAAGAGACTTGGCAATACCTTTACCAATTGAGCTGTGGAAAGACTCATCAGCAGAAACCTTGACACCATTGTCCACAGAGCCATAAACAATAGAGTTTTCATCTTGACGACGGAAAATACCAGGAACAATGCTTTGTGCAACAATACGAACACCCTTATAATCAACTACCACACTTGCCAATGTGTACAAGCCGTCAGCATCAATACTGTTCAAGAGTTTGACACCTTCGAGATCTTTGCCGGTAGCAACATGAGCAGCCTCGTTGGCGCCAAGGTCTTCAAAGATACCACGGCCATCGTTGCCTTTGCTGAAAAAGATATTGTTGTAAACATACATATGTGACTCTTCTTCTTCAAGAGGGTTCAAAGGAATAACAGAGCCGTTGACAACAGCCATGGCTCCACGGACAGCAGCTTCGGTAAACTCAGCCTGAACTTTGGTAATCAAACGCTCGCGCAAGACACGTTCTTGAAGAACAGCCTTGGGAAGTTCACGATGAGATTGAAGTTCATCGTTCCAATCACGCAGAGATTCAACTGCATCAGAGCCTGCGGCCAAGAAAGCCTCACAAGGTCTTGAAGGATCATAAGCATGTTCAGGAATATCAGCAGCCCAAGGATGGTTGGGATAAAATGTGTTGACAGGAAGCACTTCGAGCATATGGTGACGAGTGATGAAGTCTTGTAACTTTACAAATTGGCTAGCAAACAAAGGTGATGCCTTTTGCAAAAGAGTGATAAGTGAGTGTGCAGAGGCACGCTTAGCATAGTTGAAAGAAGGATCGAACTTGACATTGGAAGAATTGTTGACAAAAAAGCCCTTAGTAGAGGCTGTGATATGGATTGTCTCACCTTCTAAAGTAGTGATAGCCAAATAAAGGAGATCTCCCTTCAACTTTTGTCTATGAGGTACAGGGTTCCAACCGGAGAGTGTCAAGCTCTTGATACATTCAGGAGCGACACGCTCAAAATTGCTTGGTGTCATCTTGGAAAGTTTGGCTTCCTCATTCAAATCAACGTTGGTGAAAGCGTGCTCAGGAATAGGCTCATCAGAGAACAATTCATCCATCTTTTTGTCGGCTTCAGGGTTGATTTCTTCATCTATACAAATGCACATAAATTTCATGAATCGAATCTCCCCCCCCCTTTTTTATGCAATTTGCAATTTTCTATGCCATTCTTACCAATCACATCTGTTACAGCTGTCAAAAAAGAAATGGCAGGATCAATGCCCACAGCAGAAGGATTAGATTTGTATGGACCGGCCAGTAAATCGCGGAGACGAGTGATATGAAGTCTAGCATCGCGCTCACTGTAGTTGTCTATAGTCGAATTGGTTGTTATTCAATTATGGAGAGATGACAGTAACTTTGTGGTTTCTACCTTCTACTAATTCAAGTTCACTTTCAGTTGAAATGCCTTCAATTTCGCCTAATTCCATGAAATCATTGACTCGCTTTCCTTTATAAGCCAAATAAAAGCATGAGTGGGAGCATGTGTCTGGTGACTCCATAATGGATTGCTTAATGTCCTGAATAGCTTCGCGAGGGCTGGTCTATACAGCAATACATCTCGTGTTAGCAGCTGCCTTCCTCATCAAGCAAAGTCTACTCACAATGATTTTGATCTCACCAGCGGTACCAGGCAACTTGATGGTCAATTCATATGCCTCTTCAATAGCTAAACATTTTTTTTTTGGTGGTTAATGTCCGATATCTAATAGAAGAAACAAAGAGAGAGCAAAAGAGGCAAAGTGTCCCTCTTGCTCAAGACGTCTTCACTCACCTTCTTCGGGAACTTGAGATTCGACAGCGTCGACTGGTTGATCTTTCTCTTGAATATCGCTCATCGCTACAAATAAAGGATCAGTGACTACCGCTTCACTTTTATAAATCTGTGTGCTATTAAGAAAAGGTGCAGGTACGAACCTATCACTTGTTTTGTTGTAAAGAGAGAGAGAAAGCAAGCACAGGAAAGAAAAAATGTCAATTTTTTTCTAGTCGCTAAACTACTAGGGGCCGAGTTACCTTTCACACAAGTCAAACTAGCTCTTTTTTCAAAGAGCGAAGTGTTTCACTAACTCTGTTGAACTTCCTTTTTAGGTCGATTGGTCTATTTGAATTAGCACTCGCTTTATACAGTCTCCCTTCAGTTCTCTCTCTTAACGGATTGACAGGTATGTCTACTGGCTAGGTAAACAGCAGCAGATAACAAAAAACAACCCCAGTAACAGTCTGTAGTCAAGAGAGTAGCATCCATAGTTTAGGTACAGTCAAAATTGAATGAATATACTATTTTACGGGCCTCGCATGCAACATATTAAGAATAGCATTTTTTCAGTAGCTGAGGTAAATCGTGCCACATAGCACCACTGCTGTCTATTTGCTTTAATATATAAACTTGTGTATTTTAAATTAAAGAGACCAAAGCTTGATAATCTTGTCACTTCCACCGCTTGCAAGCACATCATTGTGAAATCGAGTAGAATTTACGCGGCCTTTGTGATCAGAAAGGGTGGTATGCTGGAATGAAGTTCGGTTATATACCTATAAAAAAGAAGCAGACCATGATTAAAATTCTTTTTGAACTGAAAAAGAACAAGCAAGCAACTCACATCAATAAAATTGTTTGTGCCTGAGCTAATAATTTTGTTGGAATCAAATTGTAAGCTAGACACAGGCGTAGGGTAAGACAGCGTATCAAACACAGACCCTGTGCGTAAATCCCATATTTTGATTGTCTTATCTAAACTACCACTAACAAGATGAACCTCATCAAATTGTAGACAGGTGATAGGTGCACTATGGCCAGGTAAAGTACGATGTGCTTGTCCTGTACGCAGATCCCACATTCTAATTTTACCATCTGAAGTACCACTTGCTAAGGCAAAGTCCCAAAATTGCAAGGCGCCAATAAAATCATGGGCCGCATAACCATAGTTTAAGGCTGTATCTAACCATGACTCTATGATGTTGGATGATTTGCTGGCCCACATAACATCTAATGTTAAAACACATTGCTGCGTCTCCAAATCCCATTGTCGAATAGACTTATCGTTAGAGCCAGACACAGCTGTATATAAGTTGGCATCTAGTGCTGTGATCTCGCTAGTGTGTCCTTCTAGTGTAAATGTTTCCGATACGATACTCTTTCCAGGTGTATCGGCCGCTGTCAAACTGGGTGAATTAGGTGCAGAGGAAAAGATAGAGTTGTCGGATGGAGAAGGAGGTGGAATCAATGACATATCCCATTGCTTAATTGTACCATCATCTGCACCAGTCAATAATCGTGCTTCTCTAAGCTGAAGACATCTGACGTTGCCATGGTGACCTTCCAAATTGCCGAGATGACGGTTACGGTGTAAATCCCATGCTCTTACTGTACCATCTAAAGAAGAAGATACAAGAATGCCTCGTGGATGATTGAAGTCGATACATAAAATATCATCTGTATGACCCTCTAGTGTCTTGAAGCACGTTCCTGGTTCATACTCTTCCTCATCGGAAAAGTCTTGTTCCCTTTCTGACCGCAGCTGCCTTGCATTAGAGACACTGCTTCTACCTTCCTCAATATCGAGAACAGCTTCATTAAGATCTTCAACTATAAAAGAGGATGCATGTTAGTCTAACCAATCGCCCTCCAAACTGTGCTCATTTTCTGCATTACTTATTAGCTGTAAGTGAAGATCTCTCTGTTCGAGTTTCTCCCATTTCTGCTCTAATGACTGTTTCTTTTCGAGCAATTCATTAATTTGTAAATTGATTTGGTCTATTTCATTGGCTGTTGAAGACTGAAAGGACAGTGAGACTCTTTTTTTCTATAATGATCAAGCTATAGTGTAATACTAAAACACTTACTTTCTGCATACTGATTCTATCGCACTCCCGCACTCGTTTCTCTCTTTCTGAAATGATCTGCGTCAATGACTTTGGAGTGTCTATCATAAGAAAGGGTGAGTCATAAGCATCAAATGCACAGACAGATCAAGGTTACCTCTAGATACGTCTGTTGCAGCCGTTGTTGTTGCTGACGCATTTTTCTTTTTCTTATGACGACTGCGTCTAGGTGATCGTGAGGATTTTGCAAGTGAAGGATAAGCAGTAGCAAATCCTTGAAAAAGAGAGACAGGGTTATTTGTCTCGGGTATATCAGCCTCTAAAAGAGCTATGCTACTAGGCCAAGCATATGTGTTGCCATGAAGAATCAGATCACGTCGTGGTAAAATGAGAGCATTTGAGGAGCCTGTTGCCGCATTTCTTTGTTGCTGTTGCTGCATCAGTTGAATTGCTTTGACCATCGATTCCGAGCGGTAAACAGGATGAGCAGCAAGCGGGCTGAACATGACTGTTGTCAAAGACTCAAGTTGATTGAACGAGGGAACCCATTGGCCAGAAGGTGTTAACCATGTTCGGGCGGAATGGACCATGTTATTAGCCTTTTCTTTAGCAGCTGCAATAGTTGCTTGAGCAGCAAGACTATAATCATTTTTGGCAACAACTGTAGTGTGTGTAGTTGTTTCGGTCTTTTTTCTGTTCATGAGAGAAGGCTTGGTATCTGCTGGCATGGTTGTTCACTCTCTATTTCTCGTATGTGTTTTGGCCCCTAAAAACACGAAAAAAATGGAGAAAAAAGAATCAAGAATCTGCGTCATTTTAACAAGGAAAGGGCACCACGATATGGGAAAATTGATGAGAGTCTTTTGTTTTTGTGTCTCCGAAGCTAGCATGCTGTACAATCTGAGCTACCTAGTTATCAGGTAAGGACCTTTAAAGAAAACCTCAGCATGGTAATGCGTTTCAAAAGATAACACAAGCATTACATTTTTCATAGAGTGCTTTTAGGTTTGAGTAGACAAAAGTGTTTACCTGTTTCATTTTTATCATATCTTACATATACTTATAGCTACAAGGAGATACAATTATGTTACTACTGCTATACCTGAAGCGGTATTTTAACGCTATGCATTGATTGATGCGTGAAAAGCTAATGAGTATTTTGAGTACGCCCATGTCACAGTTTTACGCAGTGCTACAAAATCTACAATTATGGATCGTATGTGCTCCCCATCTTCAAAAATTGTGTTTTAGATTAGCTGCAAGTTTGAGTTGTATGATAATCAGTTGATACAAGTGAGTTCAATTTCGTAACAAATCTACAATTACATCTTTCTCCAATTTCACAAGTGGACTATGATCTCTCGATATAGACCCTGTATACGAACCCTGACAAACTGAAAATCCTTGCTACCTTAAACTGAATGTACTTTTGTAGCATTACAATCGTGTTTGAGTAAGAACCATAGGAGTAGTATCTTTTTTTTTTTACCTATTGTAATTGCTTGATAAACAAGAAGCTGTCTTACAGCTTTTGATTTGATGTTCTTCATTTTAGCCATTAAGTTGATTATATATGCTATAACGCTTGCTTAAAAATTACTTTGGCTATTTGTACTTGGTTGTGCTCAATGGGGGAAAAAAAGATCTGACAATATCAAAGTTGTTAGATAGCCCGGAATTAACGGTCCGAAGAAGTGCTCTATCATCAATGCCTCGTCTTAAACCACATAGTGTCAGTTCCACGTGCTTTTCTTTTTTTGTAAAGAGATACATAAAGTTGATTAATACACATCAAAATAGACTTGCTCTTATATCTCCTTTATCTCAAGATGTACTCACATGAATTGTATCTTTGTTTCGCTTCATTGTGAAAACTAATTGAGGTATTCATTTAGCTTAAACTACACAGTAAACAATTTTTTGAACTTATATGCGATTACCCCTCATATAAACCAGCCTAGCTCTTGTCGGATGAACTCCATCGTTGCTTCAATGATTTAGTGTCTTGTGTGGTCTCCTAGAATGCTTTTCAGTTGGAGTCGATTGACTTTAGATGGCTTTATATCAGTTATTTTTTATGTAAAAGCTAGAAGAAAGACAATGAATGCAGATCAAAATAATAAACTCAAGCTATTTTTGTATGTTTATTTCAACATGAAATATACCAAAAACTTGTAGTTCAAAGCGTAGAAGTACTATAATCATTTAAAAAAAAAGAACAATAGAAACAGATGAATAGGGCTGTTTATTGTCAATAAAATTAAGACAGGGAGAGAAGGGAAAAAAATGGATTATAGACATAGTGTATGTAGATGAATAGATATACGTAGATAAGTTTATATGTATAGTAAAAAAAAAAACTCATGTTCTTTCTTTTCGGCTGGAGAGATTGTCCCTTAATGTCTCTTCATGTTCTATTTCTTCTCCTGACTCTCCTTTCTCCTCTATTTGTTGTCGTTGTGCATTTAACTCCATTTCTTCATTCCACTCAGGTTTTCTCATAAACTGTCTAAAAGTATCTGCGATCATAAGAGCATCTGTGGAAGATAATATACTACTCGAATGATGTGCTTCGTTATGTGTGCCTAGAGGAGGTTTCTCGGAAACAGTGACAAATGAAGATGCTTCATCATGATGGCGTGGTGAGATTGGTTGTGGAGTGACAAGATGATGTGTTGACGAATGCATTGACGCATTTGCTGCTAGAAGACCAGCACCAACAGCAGTAGCAGTGTGATTAGCATTAGAGTTAGCAGGAGCAACAGCATTTGAGATAGCTACGTTAGATTCATTTTTACTAGGTGTCAGTACAGGTACTTTCTCTTCGTCTCCTTCTTTTTCTCTTTGGCCGCGATGAGCAAGACCAACAGCAATCATACTTTTGCGGTTTTTTCTTTGTTTGTATCGTCTGTATGCCCAAATAAGGGCTGCCACTGCTGCAACAAACAGTAATGCTGCGATGCAGATCACTGCAATAGCCCAGCCAGGCAATTTATTGGCTGTCGGGTTAGATGACGAATCAGAAGTTGATGTACTCGTAGGCGAGTCTGTTGTAGTGCTACTTGTAACTGTAGTGGATGGCACTGTTGTTTCACTTGACGATTCTGCAAAATAAGTTTGGATGACAAAATTAATATTCAATTTGCCAAGCATTTATATAAATATATTAAACTAAATGTTCGTCAAAGCTTACGAATAAGGGTGAATGGTTGAGGTGCTGGAAAATAATTATGACTCGATGGAATCAGTTCAAGGTCTGATTGATAATCATATCCGGATCCAGTAAGGTACAACTGCATGGTCCATGTCACGTTGGAATTGTTGCTAGCCAGTGGTGCTGGATACCAGCTATCGTTCACATGTGTTATAAATACACCTTTTGTTTTATCTAAGCCGGGCCATTTCAACAATGGTTGCCATATACTATCATTTGGCCGATATAATAGATACAAGTCAAGCGTATCCTATGTGTTTTTTGAAATAAATGAGTCATGATGAAAGATAAAAAGCGATCAAAGCGTACGTACGAAGCTATTGAAAACTGGATTGCTAATATTTTCGATAGAAAATATACACAAAAACAATAAGTTATCAAATCTATTATATCATGTATATATATTCTCGAAGCCGTACTTGTATTTCCATGTAATTTCTTGATCTGTGTTATTTGTCCATACCGAATCTGAATTGGGCGAGCAAATAGCCACTGAGTTGTTTTGACTTCCACATGTTCTAGAAGCAATGGCTAAGATGCATCAGATACTTGATCAGTATAAATAAATAAATAACATGGATGTATAAAGAGAAAATCTCGATATGTCGTAATTGCTCTTTTTTTTTTTTCTTTGTTGTGATTTTTGTGTACACAAGTTGTAAAATAGGTACCTTGTCTTTTAAGTAACGAACTGAACATATCTTTATCGTTCTCGACGATTATATCATAGTTCAAAGCAGCCGAAGCGGTACATATCAGAAACAGAGACACATGAGTGTAAAACAGTAAAATCATTTAAAAGATGAAAGATAAGCAAAAAAAAAAAAAAAAGAAAAAAAAAAGGAAAAAGGGAAACAGAGACCATTTGTGATAAAAATATACAATTCGAGTTACACGTAAATTTTTTTTTTTGCTTGTGCAGTGTCTGCCAATTCGAACCCAGAGTATGATCAACTTTGGCGGACCTGACATGTCTGGGGAGAAGCTCTGATTCTAGATCTTGATATCATTGGGTAGCATAGTCCAATAGAATCGACAATTAAAGCCCGTTTTTAAAAATTCATTTCTGCTTTACTAGATTTTGGAGTGAAGGGGAGAGAGAGTGGTTCCTTGATCATTTTACTTTCTTCAGATTCAAGAAGTATAATAGAAAACTATCTAAGAAACAAAGCAAAGCGAATTCTATTAGTCATTTTTCGGCTAGTAAAGGCTTCGAGCTCAACCGACCCATAACATTGGCTGCTTTTAATTTTACTCTTACTGTTCAGCCAGCCTTAACAGAAGCAACAGTATGAAACATTCTATAATAGAGCTTACTTTTACTGTTTCTTATGTCTTTCTTTTAACCTTTTTATGCTATAGAATCCTACCGACGTTTCTGAAAACAACAGAATTTCTGCTCGCGCAACTGGTCAAGATTATGTTTAGAGTGAGATGATTGATCAGCACCATAATGAGGTTGATGTTGAAGAAAACTATTTAGAGAACCATAACTTCTCTTCTAAGTATACACTAGGTAACTTTCTGGATTGAGCCAAAAATGTCTTTTTTTTTTTTTCTTTCTTTTGAAGAAACTGTAACGTTGAATCTTTCTATCAGCCTCGCATGTTTCTGTGAATCACTCATCTGTTGATCGAGGTAAGACTCATGGGATTAAAGTATCTTACTTGCCAACTGAGGATAGAAAAGTTGTGAGTATGCTTAGGCAATGAATGAATAAGCCTTTGCAGTCATGTGTAGCCGTTGAAATAACATTCTTTCTTTCTCTCTCAAACTACAGGTTGGCTTCATGCCATTCACATTTGTCAAGGAGATACATCAGATCATGCATTTAAAAATCAGTTGGACCATTAGGCTCCAAAATATGCTTCTTAAGCTTCATGATAGAGTCTTATTTAATGCTATCAGCAAATGAGACGGTGTTGCAGGATATCTTGTGGAACCTTTGAGTTCCCAATCTGAGTAGTTGTAACTTTGGTTGGCTTTGTTTGTTTTGAAGAAGACTAAAAATATGTTGTTTTAAAATAGAAACTCTTTTCAAGTATTTTAATCAGCACACTACTTAAAATATCGTACCATGATAAAAAAAAAATCTATTAAGCTGTGCCCTACATGTTTAAAGCTAAGGAGTGAGCTACAGAATATAGCAAGTAATTTCTTTTATACCTGTTGTTCTTATGTCATTTTGTGCTTTTAGTTGAAAGAGCGATGTCTGTCAAACTATTAGTATTAGGACTTGTATGACACATGGCTTATTGTATCCCAGCTAATGATTTACTAAAGATAGTTTACATACAAATCTATCAGCAATAGTCTTTAAATCCGACTGATTCATCTAATCTTTCTGATAGCTAATACATAGTTCGAGCAGTGGGTAGATTTATTGGCCCGCAATGCTAGAACAGCAAAATTCTGATATTGTATTGAAAAGAAAAAGAAGACATATAATTTGGTACCAAACTTTCCCTTTTTTTTTTACAGGTCATATGCGAAAACTTGACAAGCCAAGCTGAGAACATAAGCCATAAATTCTATGGTGTCAGTTGCCTGCGCAGATAGGCTCATGCTTGATAATGATTTATACCAAGCTAACATCTATTTAAGGTATACGTAATGAGTCGCAATTGACAAACAGAGAAACAAAACCTCAATATATCCATAGTATCATATAGTAGTGACTCAAACGGTAAACATGATCTCTCCATTTTTTACATCGGCGAAGCTGAAAGAAACAAGAAGCAAAGCGTGTTTAATGGTTGATGACTATCTCTGTTTCTTATGAAACAAAGTGCAACTAGAAACAATATTTCGGCAGTTTTGTTTTGTTTTGTAAATGTGAGTGTCTCAGCATCACTTGTTTACAACAAAATGGTCATACAGTCAAGAATCACAGCTATAACTGTTTCGCTCATTGCTGACTGCTCCTCGAGTTTAAGCCTATGTCTTGCATAATCACCGATATGTGTCATGAATTACAACCAAATGAGTATCAGATGCCTATCTTATAATTTCTTCAATCGATTTTCATGCTCAAGTTGCTGTCTTATTTCATCCTATCCCTCACTGCTATTTTTGAACCAATAATGTCCTGATTCATTCTATTTTGTACTTTTGTATCATTTTTAAACCCCTATTTAGTTCTTAAAAGTTCCTAGTAGTTTCCGAAAATAGTGGACACGCAACAAATAAAATTCCTTTAGTCTGACTGCACTGAAAATGTATTGTTTCCCAGGCACATTGTCTTCTTCACAAACCTCTGTTAAAAAGAGTAAAGCGACCAAAAAATGGAGGCATATTTAGCACACCATCACTTATTTTTGAAGAACTCGAGAGACTCAATAAAGGGTCGATCTGTGATATCAACAAAGCTGATCGAAAGGGGATCAACCATTATTACTTCACAGCCACTTGGAACAGTTCCTTTGCCTCAAACGCAAAATGAGTATTGCAACTACTGCTTCAAGAAGCAATCCTCTCCTCCTCTGCAGCGTTGTTCTCGATGTAAGAAAGTCTACTTTTGCGACATGAGCTGCTTCAAAAATGCTTGGCTATGTTATCACCAATATGTGTGCATGCCTCACGCTACGGAATCTACTGATGCTGAAGACGATATGGACTCGGAGATGTTGGAGCGTGTTGCTTTAAATGTTGCCCGGTACAGAAGTCGCACCAAAAGTAACAATGAAGATTCAGCTGCAGAAGAAAGTGTAGAAGCAACTATGGAAGCTTTCTTCAGCTTAATGGGACATGATACTTTACAACGTCGCCATTCTATTGACAGAAACAATGCTCTGGCTAGAAAAGCTCTAGAGAAACCTTTCATTAAGAAAACTGGATTGGCTCTAAATGAGCTCGTTCATTATCTCAACGTCTTTACTTCCAACAACTTTTCCATAAACGATGTAGACATGTTTGCTGTAGGAGAAGGCACATATCCTATTGCATCTTTATTCAACCACTCTTGCCGGCCAAATGCTGTTGTCATGTTTGATGGAGCTTTGTCTATCATACGCGCCATTGAAGATATTCTTCCCGAGACAGAAATCACTCTATCCTATGTAGACACAGCGCATTCTCGGTCTCATCGTCAAAGAGCACTGCGTGAAAAATATTTTTTTGACTGTCAATGCGAGCGATGTATCAGCGGTCAAAGAGGATATTTGAGCTTGATTGACACCTTG
The DNA here is from genome assembly GCA_025331445.1 of Blakeslea trispora. Lineage (NCBI taxonomy): Eukaryota > Fungi > Mucoromycota > Mucoromycetes > Mucorales > Choanephoraceae > Blakeslea > Blakeslea trispora. The sequence goes on along the minus strand of JAIWNE010000059.1, from coordinate 94,105 downwards.
TTAGGCCAAGAAGAGAACGACTGGGACAGAGTACAGGAGTTGATAGAATCCCAACACAATAAAGATGGGTTGGACAAGCGAGCACGGATTTCACAAATGGTTGAACAGTGGGATCTATTAGAGATGTGCCGAATGTATGACAGAAAAAGTAACAGTTCTCCTCCTGATCCATCTATACCTCTCGACTTAAAGCACTATACACACTATTTTATTCAGCAATTTGCACCCTATCTACTCACATGGGATCGACATGAACTACATCAGCATCAGTCTAAAAACTCTATAAAAACCTCCTTAGTTTACTTTGATGACCCTCTACCGTCACAAGCAAAACCAGTGGTACCACCGACCTATGACGAGATCTTGGAAAACGCTATCCAAAAGATATTGTCTTACCCGACAGACAATGGCACCCTTGTTCCCTATCGACTCACTACACTTTCTGTATGTAGTCGACTTTTTTATGATGAAATGGCAGAAGGTCATTGGAGAAATGCAGTTAAATTGGGGATGTACATCTTGATTCAATATTGTCTGATCTACCCTCCTTACCATCCCATGTTGGCACAACATTTTTTGATGCTTGCTAAAGCTTGCTGGAACTCGATTATCCAATCAGAATTAATTAATGACAACCTACGTTTAGACAGAGTATATGAAAGAGGTGTTCAAAGATGGATTGTCTCTGCAAAGGAAACAGTGGCTGTTGCCTTTGGAAAACAAAGTCGATTGTGGAGAGAAACACTTGAGCTTGAATGGATTTTTCTCAGAGAACAGAACCTGAAATAGGTACATTTTATTTCTTTTTGTGGAAATGAAAAATTAAATTAATACACACATGAGTACACCAAACAGCAAGAAGCATGTAATAAAATATAGTCAAATGGCCTAAAGAATGGGCGACACCAAATGATTGAGTCGATGCAGATTCCAAATGGTTATCAATCGCTTTTGTCATCTTATCTTCAAACAGAGATATATTTGATTTTGAGCTGTCGATCCTTCCTAGCCGAATAAAAGTAATATCTGCCTACATACAGAAAAGCATTGTTATTCTCTTTTTATCATCACATAAAGCAATTGACTTACAATCCATGTTAATCCTGCTTCAATATGTTCAATCTTGTTGACGAGCAAGCATTTGGCTAACTGTTGAGCAGATGTCTGCAAGATTGTACCACCAAGTACGCCACTGATGAGTCCATCAATCTGGTCTACTACCTGGCTCAATGTTCCATTAAGAGCCACGGCAGAATTCTGGAATACCCCAAGCATATCTTTGTTTAAATGATGTTCAGTTTGGTTGATCCATGTATTGATTTCGTTTATCTGGTTGGTCGCGCTAATGGACCATTCTGATGTTACGCCCAAGACCCATTGATGAGCTTGGTCGTTGAATGCGTCGTGTGCTTGCTGACCTTTGGCTATAAGCAACCAACACAAGAACTGGACCAAGAGTATACCACAAAGTCCCACAAATAGACAGCATAGTGAGCCAGGGTGCAGTAAAATAGACAGAATACGATATGCAGGTCGATTGTGCGTTTCCCAAGAGACAAAACGAGACATATAACCAATATTATAGGCATATTCGTCTAGCAAATAGCCAAGATGGTGGCCTTTTTCGGGAAGTTCAGAAGCAAGTTTGAGAAAGTTTGCACGCGCTTGTATCGATTGTTTGTGTTGTCGTTGGACAATAGCTAAATTGAATATACCACATATGAGTAACAGGCCGAGTAGAATACCGATAAGTATATATACGTGCTTGGCTAGATTATGATAAGTAACATCTAAAGCATCAACCAATTTATCAGTCTGGCATGGTTGCCTTAGTAGATATTGAGCAGACACATTTCTTTGTATTTGATTGGAATCAAAAGGAGGCGGATTCCAACTACCGATGGTATTATTTATCTGAGTCTGCAGCAAGCTAAAAGGCTTATGGATGACTTGCTCCATAACTCCATCATCGTTCTGAAACCATTTATCAAGCTTTTCTTGTACTTCATTCAGAGATTGAAACCATTTCATGTCATCGGAGGGTGCTTGATTGATGTTGAAAAACGAAGCAATTCCAGATGTTACTGTTTGAACAGGACCAATCACTTGCTTCACTAGTTCAAGTACAGTATGTATGGCTACTCCCAACAAGCACCGGTACATCGATTTATAGAACTGACTGAGCCAAACAATGCATTTCTCTACTGAAGTAGTGATTACAATTAGTGTATGATGTATGTTATCTTTTGTAGTATATATCGACTGAATAGCAGACTCAAGTTGAATTTGAGGCATGTTGTAAAGCTGAATAGCTGTTGTATCTACCATTTCACATGCTGAAGCAGCTTTCATTTTGATATTTTCAATACTGTTTCCTATCTGTTTTATTACATAGATCAAGCTTCCAATGGCAGTCCCTATGACAATTGCGCTCATTTGGATCCAGGCTAAATTGTGGCTTTCAGAAATAGAGTGTACTGCATCTGGCATATTATCAAGGTATTTGTCTTTCTGAGGAAGGTTTGCAACAAGAAAAGAAAAAGATAGCTTTGAATAAAAAGAAAGTTGCATTTTATACACTTGTCATGTTTATTGTTTTAGGGCATCATTGTTTTGTGAAGATTAGTGCATAAAACATGTTTCAAATAGAAATGACTATTTTTGAAAAAGACTACAGATGAATGAACACATAACTGAACATAATGAAGACGAGTGCCTGAGAATAAAACAAGAAGATCGACGCGTAAGTGTATATCTTGTATGAAACAATAGTTAAACTATAATGAGCCCTCGTATAAAAGGAGATCAGCCGTAATTATACTATATTCATTTGTCTTTTTTTTTTTTTTGGCTCGATGAGTCTTTAATACTCAAGAAAAGGGTGTTAATCTCCTGCCTGCTTCACGTTTTGTATGCAGAACTTTGAAGGCGCTTTTTTTTATGTAGCTATGATGCTGATGGTATAACGCTTCCTGTTCATGGTGCCTGAGTCGTGGTTTTAGTTTGATAAGATGCGGGTCCAAATAGACCCATCCTAGCTGCTATTTTTATTATATAGTGAAACAAAAGAATTATGTATAAGCTACTGAGAGACAATTAAAACAAGTTTTTTTTCTTTAGCCACTCAATGAACACGTAATGTCACAAGCACAGTTTATCCTCAAGAAGTTGTTTCACTAAGTTGAGGATTACTTGATTGAAAAAAGATATTAAATAGCTGTGGCACATACAGCGAGAAAAAGTAGAGAAGAACAGACAATATACACCTCGCACTACAAGTCCAAATGATTGATTTGAGGGCAGAGGAAACAGGAATTAAGAGTAGACATCAAAGGCATAAGTAAAAGGAAATGTCTCAATCACCATTGTAAGTGATGAGTTTGTTCAATTTTATAGTTACACAAGCAAAAAAGTGAAGAAAGGCGATCCACAGTTTTTTTCGCATTATTCCTTTTTATGGAAAACAGCATAGAAAATCATTAAAAGCATAAGCACATTTTACTTGATCCAAGTATATCACACATTTTGGCTGTCTTCTCCTCATTTCATGAAATAGTTGCTAGAACACTTGATAAAACAAAATAATTAAAAAAAAAAGCCTGCGTTATTAAGATGCACAAAAGGAAATGCATCTACTCTGGAATTGCTATAACTAAAGATGCAATACAACTTGCAGAGGTTGTATAAAGATGTCAAGTTGCACTCCAAAAGAACAGCAACATTTCATCAAATGCTGAAGGCAAAGGAATTTCTTCTACTTCAGACATGAATCTATCACTATTACAAAGAAAGATGGAAGCTTTCTGCTGTTGTTATCATCAAATTAATGTCTGTACAAGACAAGATGAAGACAGCCTATTGTTGTTTCTAAAGGTAAATTTACATATAGCATATGCTCAAGAAGACATTTCACTTTTTCTTCGCTTTTAAATTTATAAGACAAAAAAGGAAACAATCTCTTGGCAATGTAAGCAGAAGAAGTATTGGTTTGATCGATTACTGCAAAGCAGTAAAATAAGATCCTCTGTATCATTGTTTTCGAGGTCTAGTAAAGACATAGATTCTTTCAGTTTGCCTATGCCAACACTTTAGTGATTATGAGAGATGCCCAGCAAATGACCGCCAAAGAAAGAGAAGGTATCAAATATCCTTTTTTTGTAGAGGAAGTTGTATCTTTAAATTAGAAAACTTTGAATTGGCACAATAGAACAAGTAATAGGTCTCATTCAGGCTGTGCCTTGATTTAAAAATGTAAGCCAATCAGCAAGTCAAACTTCAATTTCAGAGCCACTTTATCCCATAGACTAAAGCACAAACAAGTCCAATTGCCTTTTAAAAATAGGAATTAAGGCTGGTTAACCTATATTTATACATGCACTCTTTTTTTCTGGTAAATTGGTAGTACAATAAAGCTCTCATTTCTTTTACATTTTCCTCTTTTTTTTTATCTCTTTTTTCTTAAAGCATGATGAATTCAAAACGTATCAGTCTCGGTAGTCATTTCTTGAGTCGAAAAAAGAAACAGGATTTATCAGAACTATTTGCAAGCTTCGATAGAGACCAAGATGGAAAAATATCTAAATCTGAGCTAGAAGAAATGCTAAGCTCAGCTGGCGTTAATGACCCTTCAGTTCAATCTGTGGTAAGCTCTTATGGCTTTGGTTGGGGGTTTACCTTTCCAGTCATGTTGATATATCTGGTCTTTTATTGAATAGGTGGCAAGTCAACCTGATGGTAGTCTTAATTTCGAAGATTTTGCCAATCTGATGAGATCTACATTGTCTGATCCTCATCGCATGACCTCGAAGCAGCTCGAATTGAAAGAAGCCTTTGACGCTTTTGATAAAGACGGTGACGGCGTCATCAACGTACACGAACTACAAGCTATGATGGAAAAATTAGGTGACAAGCTGAGTCTGCAAGAAGCTCAAGGTCTGATTCAGGATGTTGATTTAGATAAAGACGGTGTTGTTAGCTTTAATGAATTTTGTGTCATGATGGGTGTGAAGCAGCCAACTGAGGCTATCATCAAACGATCGCTAGACCAGCCTGATTCACAAAAATTCTCGATTAGGCGTCTCTTTCGCAGCCATAAAAAACAGTAGAGGCAGAGAAAGCCGTTTTGTCCTATCACTGTACGTATTTACCATCAACTTGTACCATATATTAATAAAGGAAGAGATTAAGGGTGAAGGAGTCTTGTCAATACTAAAAGAATAGCCATCTCTTTTTTTTTTTTTTTTTTTTTTTTTTTTTTTGTTCGGACTCAGGTTGTACTGAATTTTAAGAGAATAAGCATACAAACCAAGCTAAATTTGAAGATGATGGATTGTCTAATTTCCAGATTTTCATGAGCACTCTTTTTTCCTTCTGATTCTCTATACTGCTGTTTAAGATGAAAGTCCTCTTGAAGGATTAACGTATTCATTCAAAGTACTTTTACTACTCTAAAAAAAGCGGATTATTAACAATCAAAAAGAACAAAAAATGTTTAACAGTGATGCCTATTTTTGCTAAGAACAGAAACTAAATTTTTGTAAGTATTTGAAGACTATAATAGTTTGCAACGGACTTTCAAGTGTACAAAATGTATGTCAATATGAGCTTGCTTGAGGTACTATGCTACCCTTTGTGGCAACAGTAAAGTGATGGGCAAAAGCTTACAAAAAGTGTTTCTGCAGTTTGGAGAATTTGATTTGCTTTTGTCAACCAAAAGAAAAACTGAAGATGCGTCTGTGGGGCGCTCACATAAAAGCTAAAGCAAGTTCTCTAAAGTTGACAGTACAGGAGCTTCAAGATGGGCAAAGTTTGTCGAAGAAAATGAAACAAAAGCATTAAATAAACAAAGCCAAAGGTCAAAGAGGTGGATCCAAAAAAAAAGAACCTCAAGAGATTATACCTCCAAACAAGAATCCAAACAGGAGAAAAAGAGTCTTTCCTGATAAGATCGCAGCTAAGGATTCTTCAGCAACACTATCAAAAGATTGGTGAGAGGGTGAACACCACATTTGGAATTGTGTTTATCTCTTTTTCTCTTCACCTAAACAAAGGTCTATATTTTGCCTTGTTCGGTTTGATTGATACCAGTTATCTCACATTTATGGATAAAATATCACAAGTGGGCTTTTATTGCCTTTAAGAGTCTGGTTGTTTTTCCTAAAATTTGCTATTTTCAAATCATCTCTGCTTACTGAGAGTTGATTTAGAGATGTTCCTCATTTAAGCACTCTTTTGAAAAAAAAAAAAAAAAAAAAAAAAAAAAACGATACTCACAATCGTACAAGATACTGCTTTTGTACCTGAAATGATCATTATGGCTGATTGTTCTTTCTCTGCCCGACAGGCTTCAGTATGCCTGATCTAACCTTATCATAAACCTTGGCAACACAATCCGTTACTTTAATCATTATTTGTTTGCTTCTCTGCATTCTTTTCTGGTCTTTACCCACACAACAGCTATCGTACTGATCATATGTGAGCAAGCTATTTGTATATTTAACCAATAGCCTTACAGCAAGCAAAAATCTCAACTATTGAAAGCAATTAAGAAAATACACACTGGAATCTGCTAAAAGAAGGATCCTACAGGATCATTTTTGTGCTCAATCAAAAGCACTTTTGCTTTTGAATCTTTCGTTTCTAAGAAAGCTCCTCCCCCCGTGCTTTGGTGCTGGAGCGACTGTATACCTTTAGTTGATAGGAAGGCAAAGGGTCTTGGCTGTCACCAGAAAAGCCACTTTGAGCTAAAAAGCTTCTGAAAGAATTTCCTGCTAATTTCAAACTGTAAATTGTCAGACCATAAAAAAAACACACACACACACAGCAAGCTTTTTATTTCAGTGGAACAATTCTAAGAATTAAATGGAAACCTGAATGATTCCATCAAACTTTGTTTATCAAACTGCTATATACGGTATATTCCTAAAATATTGTTTGTTTGAAAACACTAAAAAAAAAAGCTCATAAAAATAACTAGTCGAGTGGAGCAATTCTTCACGATGACAGAGTCTATACTTGCTCGTTTCTCTTTGCCAAAAGTAAACAACAGACAACTGAAGAAGACGTATCAGAGGTCAACAGCCTATTTACATTCAGCTTACTCATAACCATAGCAGCATGAATAAGTACATTATCAAAATAGTAAGACTAAAGGTAATCATTTGGTACATTTTACAAAGTTTATAGTCCATTTTCCGAAACACAAGTTAAAAGCCAGCATTGGGCATTAGATTACCAAATGAGACAGTCTAATAGGTCTCTCTCTCTTTCTTCATAACCGCTTAGAAGATCAATTGGATATAAATTAGATTGGAAAAATTCTGATTTTCTTTCCCGTGACATTGAATAAAGAGAAGATCACAAGCACATGTATTACATTATCTTGTTTGGTCCAATAGACAATCAGCCTCGTCTATTGTCAGCGCTTTTGCCTGAATGTGATACAGTTCAGGTTCCGTTTGCCTTCAAACTAAAAAAAAAATGTTGATGGAGAGGCTGTTTTGACTTGCTGGCTCATTTCAATTTCAATGTATTTTTTAAAGGAAACGAAAAAGTACTTTTTCATGTTTATCTCTATCTTGTTTTCTTTATGCGTTGCTACAAAATAGAACAAGAATAACAACAACAACAACAATAAAATAAGCTATGAAATGAAATATCATTAGTATTTCAGTGAAGTATAGCCACACGACTTCCCCTTTTTAGACATAAAGTCATAACAAGCTCTTTTTGACAAATATAGGGCAGGACCTTTACTGTCAGGACAACGGAATACAATCAGAGTTATGGACATTTACTATTTATGTAGTTTCCATGAGGATGACTGTTGAAAGGGAAATAAGCTACTAATAGTAACGACAATAGAAGAAGTAGAAGAATCAGAAAATAATAGCATGTTATTCGGGTATTCTTTTTTGCTGCTTGATTTTCTTGCTCAGCTTCTTACAGAAAGGAGAGTTTTTTCTTTTTGGAACATTATAATAGAATCTTCCTAGAGAACTCCGCTTTGGATCGGCAAGGTAGTGATACGAAAAAAAAAAAATTGTTTATATGAATAATAATTTTTTTTTCTCTGCATTTTCCCTTTCTTTTTTTTTTTTTTTTCATCTTATTTATTACTGCCATAAAATGAACGCCTATCAAAGCCTGGGTATTACTGATGAAGAATTCAACACACTTCAAGAGGCCTTTAAGCTATATGATGTTGATCAAAAGGGATACATTAGTACTGAACAATTCTCGGATATTCTGATAAGCCTGGATATCTTCACTCAACCACAACAACTTACCCATATTGTTGAGGCTGCAGATATTGATCGCGATAACAAGATCGGCTTCCATGAGTTTGTATTGGCTATGTTCAACTATTTACCTTATCAACCAGAAGAACAAGAGGCAGCTTATTCCACTGTCTTGTCAGAGAAGAATTCAGATGAAGAAATCTTATCCTGGTTTCGCTTTTTCGATTTAGATCATGATGGTCGTATCAGTCAGAAGGAGTTGGAACAAGTGATGAAACGATTGGATGCCCGCCTTACACCCTATGAACTAAAGGAAATGATGATGACAGCAGACACCAATCGTGACGGGTTTGTTGATTTTGATGAATTCAAGAACCTCTTGCCTCCATTATAGACCCATGCGTACTCACCTTTCTCTCTTTGCAAACACATGCACGTCACTTGGAATATGTTTCAACTCCAACAGAGAAGAAAATCTACAAAGTGCATCATACCCCCCCTCACCCTTCGTATCGTTATTCGACACCATGTATATCTAATAAACTTAATCTCATTCTCCTGCTTAAACATCTCTTGTTTTTTTGTATGATAAAATGGTTTGTATATGAACAGGGTTCCCTTTTAGCCTTGTTTCTGTTGTGTCGTTTGTGGCACAGAGCTATACGATTCCTAGAAACAAGGTTATTGCGGCGCCAGAATGGTCAGGTAAACTATGAAATGTAAACAATTCTATCTATCGATAGAACTGTATTCCCAGGGTTGGTATGAAAGAAGCCTTCTACGTATGTATGTATAGCACAACAAAAGATGGATGAATGTTGTACAAGTTTTATGTGATTGCACACAAGAAGATCAATGCAATTACAATCAGCGGGCTATGATTGAGATTGCAACTAGGGAGGAGACTGGAGGACACAGCGATTTGTTGGACGATCGTGAGCGCTGGGATGGGATGGGATGGGAAATGAATTAAAATGTGATGGTTAAAACCGTAGTTGAATGTATTCAAGATGACGCATAGCCTCTTTGTAGTCGTTGTCATCCAAAGCTGGTTGCTCGGCTCTCAAATCGGCTGATGTCTTAAGAGTCAATATACATGCTTTCATTATCCTCTACTTGCATGAGCCAGCATGACATGGGTGGAAAGTTGTCTCTGTTTTTTTTTTTTCTTTGTACAATAATCCTATATTATTTGATGAAACTATTAAGTCACAAAAAAAGTAGCAACCAATTGAATATCAAGCATATCAATTCATTATGGTTTTTCTGTACTACTGAAGGGCCCCCATACCGTAACGGAAGCTTGTCCAGATTTATAAAAGCCTTTAGTGTACCTGTCCTGAAATTTCTCTCTGCAGCTTTTATTATCTGGTCTTCAAAATTGTTGGATAATTAGAGCTTGAGTAAAGAAAACAAAGGAGCACCAAAAAATTACACAAATCTAATATGGTATTGTTGTAGACACAACTGACATTTGATTTCTTGATGGTGTACCACCAATGGTTTTTCTCTCTCTTTTTTCAAGCGTATAGTTTATTCCTAAAGATAGTTCCCTATTATTGAGTGTCAATAGATTTGGAAAGTGGCAAACAATATAAATTCAAATTACAGGGCAAATCAACAATTGATTTCTTGATTAAATTAGTCAAATTCTTCCTAAGCAATTCATCCTTGTACAAGTGTTCAGGTGGTATTTACCACTTTCAGTTGTCATACCACTTGGAGGTCCGACTATAAGAAGTGCCCTTTTTCTTTCTTTCTTTTTCCTTTATTGATTGTTTTTCCTTTTTCATCTAAAACATACTTTTCTCTTTTTACATTCATTCATTCAAACTGTCTTGTAGATTTTCAAACATAAAGTTGTAATCCAGAGAATTTCAAGAGACTACGAAATTCTTCATTCAGTGTATTGAAGCTCGAAACTTTGTCATCATCAATCAATGGCTTTTGAAGAGAAGCAATTGCCGTATGGTTCATTTATTGGACAAGTCATACTGCCAACGACTCGACTTTGCTGCTTGCTGTTAGCTGTTTTGGCTATCGGGTTTGGTAGTTGGCTCGAGACGAATCAAGCCAATCAAGATTGCGACTTTAAAAGCAGTTTATCTGTTCAGCAAATTTATCTTTATCGAAACATTTCAAGCAACATCACTACACCTGATTCTGTTTCATTTGGACTCTGGAGATCATGCTATTTCTATCCTCTCAATTGTACTTGTAGCTCTACGAATCTTCACTATCAACCTGGTAAAATGCAATCACGATGATATCATCCTTCGTCATTTTAACTTTTTTTTTTTTTTTTTTTGAAAAAAAGACATTCAAGTGCTTTTAGAAACAGCAGCTACAACACATTTAGCCAAACCAGCAGAAGCAACCAGCCAATCATTTGGTAGAGTTATTCCTTTGATTCTAGCTACTGCTCTATCAGGGGTTGCATGTCTCATTGGGTTTACTTGGGCTAAAAGAAGAAAGCAGTATCTTCCTCGACAGATAGTTGCTGGATTATTATCAGTCACATTGATTCTTGTTGCTGCTGTGTTTGGCTCAACATATCATCAATATAACCAACAGATCAAGTCAACATGTAACGATCCTGAAAATACAGTCTATTGTGTTCAACATGAAGTCGGAATGGAAGTTGTTATGTTTAGTATTGCGCTTGGTTTGTCCTTTATTGGACTTTTGCTTTGGTTGTTAGCTTCTGGGTTGATCTATAGAGATCCAGAGCTACCAGGTTCAGCATTAGATATGGATGAACACATTGATCGATTCTGGCCATTGAAGAGAAACAAGAGTTCAGTAACAGAAAGTAACAAGAAATTGACGGAACAATCCTCTCGAAGTCAATCACCACCTCAGGACGACTTGGCTGCATGGCACCATGCATCTCTATTAAACGAAAGCGAAAGTGATCTCGCTCGGGCAGAGTCAGCTAATCGTGTCAAGTACGACCGCCTAGCATACGAATATGCTTCTCAACCATCTCTATCGCCACCTTCCTCTCAGGACAGTAGATCTTTCCACCCATCACTCACTCCCCCTCCCAGCGCCTCAAAAGCCCGTCGATCGCGTGTACCACCCCCTGTGAGGACCAGCAATCATCGTTCTACCAATCAAAATCGTCGCCAGTCGACTGCCCGAAAAGAGAGCAATGATTCTGCCATGACATTTGGAGAAAAGCGAAGACGAAGGTCAAATGGACGACCTCTTTCTAATATCGATCCTGTTTACCAACAACAGTCATTTACTAATCCAATGGTCCCTTCTCCATCTGTACCATCACCTTATCATGATACCAGAAAATCTTCGTTTTGCATGACGCCCATGTATTATGAAGAGACTCCTAATTACAACATCTCAAGCCGAAATTATTTTGAGCATCAGCCTGTAAATCAAAGTCGAAGATACTCATCTAATCAACTCTATCATCCTCAAATGTCATCAACAAGCATTGAACACCCTCTAAACAAAAAAGTGATCCGGGATGAACGTATACAAAAGTACTTTCAATCATCCAATAAAATGTAATATGTCTATATACATATTTAACATATACACCCAAATACACCTTCTCCTATTAATAAATAATACCTTCTTCCTCCTAATTGACTTTAATGTGCCATTCCTCTCTCTCTCTTTTCTTTTTTCTTTCTTACAAAAAGGGGATTGTCAAGTTTTATTTCAAACAGTGTCATTTCTCCTTTTTTTTTTTTACTTTCTCTGTTTTTGAGCAAGGAAGTCAGAAAACTCCTGGTAAGGACCCTTAACAAATTCAGTTTCTTCCCAAAGATCAGGAGTCAAGAAACCGTAAGTGTTACCAATGGCAGCAAAGGTAGCCTTGACGAAGTTACCCAAAGTACGGGTAGAACCACGAGAAGAGGTGTAACAATCGTTGATACCAGCCAATTGAAGGACACGCTTGGCGGTAGGAGAGGCAACAATACCAGTACCACGGGGGGCAGGGACCAAACGAGCCATGACGGAACCACAACGACCAGTCACCTTACAAGGGACAGTGTGAGGTTCACCCAAGTTGGAGCCCCAGTAACCACGACGAACGGGGATAATGGACAACTTGGCAAGGATAATACCACCACGAATAGCAGTAGCAACTTCCTTGGCACACTTGACACCCAAACCAACATGACCGTTTTCGTCACCAATAACAACAAAGGCCTTGAAACGGGTACGTTGACCAGCAGTAGTTTGCTTTTGAACAGGCATGATCTTCATCACTTGATCGGTAAGCTTGGGAAGGAAGTAGTCAACAATTTGGTATTCCTTGATGGGCAATGAGAAAAGGTAGATTTCTTCAATTGACTTGATCTTGTTAGCCTTGACGAGACGACCGAGCTTAGTGACAGGAACCCATTCGTTCTTTTCTTCAGTACGGCGTCCACGACGAGGACCACCACGACCACGACCACGTCCAAAGTTACCACGTCCTAGAAATCAATGTCAACATCTCTTGATTAAGAAAAGAAAAAAAAAGGAGTCATCATCAAACTTACTATCGGCCGGTGCAGAGTCAGCCATTTGCTAAAAATGGAGAATATATTTTTTTTTTTCGAGGAATATGTCAATCACAATCCATCCATTAAAGAGAGCTTATTTGTCTGATGCTGATGATAGCAATGATAGCCTCTACTTACATAAAACTATTATGAATTAAAATTCAAAGAGGAGGAATCATCTTCTTGCAGACTTGGCTTCAATTGATAAAAGCTAGGAAAGGGCTTACAATAGCATAGTCTCTTCTGACTAGTCCGGTTCGAGCAGATTTTTAAATCGGAATAAATTCATGCAAGTTCCCTTTTTTTGTTTTTATTATTATTTCAAAATCAAAGTAACGTCGTTTGACAGGCAATAATATTCTAGAGCCAACACAGTTTCTTCATCCAAGAAACAATTGACTAGTTCAATCCTGACAATATGAGGACAATACTTGAATAAATATCGGTATATGTAGCTGTCTATCTTTACGTCTTCTATATATAGGTAACGGATATGGTCATGCCTTGTTTTGTCTTTTCGATCTAACAGGGTGAGAAAAGCTGTGTCAGCATCTTTGATACCCTTTTTGAGCTTGATCCTTCTTGAGAAAGTAAGAGAAATAAGTTGAGGAAAATGAGTCAAGACAGTATCAAGAAAGAGTGGGCGTACTTTGCCTACATAGTCGATTTCGCGTATCTGTCTTTCGAGCTTCAGATGAGTCACTAGAAAATTAATAGGCTTAGCAAGCCAAGTGCTCAAGACATTCATCTCATCAAAGTCATAGTCTTCGCCAATGCCAAATTCGAAGCTAATGGTATGATAAGTAGTCTTCTTATGTACAGTGGTGGATGAGTCAAGTACTTCGGGTATCTCTCTAGTAATGTAGCTTGATTCGGACGATATAGATTCTGTCCAGTCAAAATATCGAAAACAAATGGATATACTGGGAATACTTTGAGAACTGAGAACAGAATAAGCATGAACAAGTCCTAGTGTATAGTTCTCTATGAAAGGATGGTCGTAAGGGTGCCGAATATGAATGTTGATTTGTTGGATAGAGGAGTGTTTGATTAAGTCAAAAATGGGTTCTATGCATTCCATTGCTTCTTCCGCTGAAGGGAAATCATCTATAAACTTTCTTAGGACATGTATCGACAACGACTTCAAATGGGTATAGCGCGACTTGATCAAGGTAAACCAAACAGAGTCTGGTTTGTAGATATTGCATTGCAACGATACAAGTGGGTAACAGACTGGTTTTTGTAATTGTCGTAGTATCTCCGTATCTAACATTTGAGTCTGCAAGTCAAGATGTTTTAGTTGTGGTACAGCTGCATGAATCTCGTCTAATAACTCGATGTCGAGTTTCATTGATCTAACACGAATGGATACTGTCTCTAGTTGATGCATGCAACTGAGTAGCCGAGAGATCTTCTCAAAAGACATGGCTGGACAATTGATGCAAAGGTCAGTTAATCGGTCACCTAGCTTCTCAAACACCCTTAGTGCTGTTTTACTGTATCTGGCTGTTGGTAACCGACGCAGTCTCGGCCATAGCTGTGTTAGCTCAAGTTGATCAAGACAGTACCAGTACCAATGATCATGAAAGAAAAAGCTGTCCAAGTTATAGCAATAGCGTGCCAAGATTTCCATCTCAGTGATAGTCATTGGCCTCTCTCTAAAATCAAAGCTTTCCCGTGGCTCTATATACAGGCATAATTTTCTAACTTGACTTCCTGGCAAAAGAGGATGATGAGCAACAATATAGAGAAAGGCACGAAAGGACTGCAGTGAACTCAGGTGAACGTGTGTATAAAGTGATTCAAATACTGGTCTATACCAAGTACGACATACAGTTAAGCTTGAAAGCTTATCTTCTATGCTCATAAATTGAGATATACTAAACACAACCTCATAAGGCAACAAAAAGGACATGTATAAAGGGAGAAAAAAAAAAAGAAGGGGGTATGAAAAGGTATGAGTAGTAATCCAAATTTCAAGTTTTTAACTTCGGTGTTTTAATTTGTCACTTAATCTCCAAAAAAAAAAACTTTGCCCTGGTTGACTCAAAATTCATTCTTTCTTTTTTTTTTTCTTTATAAAACAATGTTTCGACCCTTACTTCGTTCAGCAGCTCCTTTGCTGAAACAATCTACTCGCAAAAGTGTTAGAAGAGAGCTGAATGTAGTATTGGTAAGCAATACAGACAGAAACTAAGCAACCTGTCAAAAATTGACAATCAATCAAATATTTTCTCTAGTCCTCACCTGCTCTCGTTCGTACATCAATTGCTTCCACCAGTTATGCCATCGCAAAGGCAGTTAGAGCTTATAGCACTGATGCTTCCGAAGTAAGCTTTTAATTCTTCCTATCTATCTACTTGCTTATTCATCACAGTATTTTGGCTTAGCATAATGTTAGTTCAAACGATGAAATTGTCACTGGTCAAGAAGAAGTACATGAGTTCAAGACAGAAACAAAAAGATTGTTGGATATTGTAGCCAATTCGCTTTATTCCGAAAAAGAAATCTTTGTTCGGTATGTATCTTTTTAGTTTTATCTGACAAAAAAAAAAATTCAATAACTGTCAACACTCATATCAGCTTTCAGTGAACTTATTTCCAATGCTGCCGATGCACTTGAGAAGCTTCGTCAAACACAAGCTATAGAAGCCGATGTCGATAGCAACAACCCTCTTGAGATCCGTATCGAACTCGACACAGAAAAGAACCAATTCGTTCTTCAGGACTTTGGTATTGGTATGACATTGGACGAATTGAATGCCAATTTGGGTACCATCGCTAGTTCAGGCTCCAAGAAGTTTATGGAGAAGTTAGAAAAAGAGGGATCCAAGGGTACCAAAGAAAACATCATTGGTCAGTTTGGTGTTGGTTTCTATTCAACTGTACGGTATTGAATATATATATATACATATTGTTTGCTGAATAGGGATCTAAGATATATACGATTTTTTTTTCTGTTGTTAGTTTATGGTTGGACAAAAGATCAAAGTATACACCAAGTCTGCTTTACCTGGTTCAAAAGGCTATTGTTGGACTACTGATGGTCAAGGTTCATACACTGTTGCAGAAGCAGAAAATGTAGCAGTCGGTACAAAGATAGTGATTGAGCTTCGAGAAGATTCTAAATCTTATGCTTCTGAACTTGAAGTGGATTCTATCATCAAAAAATATTCCAAGTAAGTCAAGAGAATTTTTTTTTTAGCTGTAAAACTTATCAAAAAAAAACAATTTAGCTTTGTAGGATTTCCTATCTATCTTAACGGTAAAAAAGTCAATACAGTAGACGCATTATGGACCAAGGATCGCAACAGTGTCACTCCAGAAGAACATACACAATTTTATAGATTTATTGCCAACGCATGGGACGATCCTCAATATACTCTACACTTCAAGACAGATTCGCCTCTTTCCATCTCCTCTGTTCTCTATATCCCTGAAAAACACATGGAACTCTTGGGAGAACAGACAAAACCAGGTGTTGCATTGTATTCTCGTAAAGTCTTGATCCAGCCTGAATCTGCTGGTCTTTTACCCAATTATCTGCGTTTCATCAAGGGTGTAGTAGATTCTGAAGATATTCCTCTGAATGTATCTCGTGAACTCTTACAAGACAACATTCTGTCTCGACTCGGAATGGTCATGACATCCAAAGTGCTCAAATGGCTCGACAGTGAAGCCAAGAAGGACCCCAAGAAATACGACGAGTTCTTTTTGGATTATGGCCAATTTATCAAAGAAGGTGCATGTACAGACGCTATGCATAAGCGAGACATTGCCAAGTTATTGCGATTCGAGAGCTCCAAGTCCAAGAACGGCAGTATGATCAGCTTAGAGGATTACGCTCGTCATAGCAAGGAAGGTCAAAAACGCATTTATTATCTGTTGACACCTAAACGTAAATATGCCGAGGAAAGTCCCTATACAGAGATGTTCAAGAAGAATGATGTCGAATTGCTCTACTTGTATGAAACTGTGGATGAATTCGTTGTCAATCATCTCAAGGAATTCCAAGGCTATGAACTCATCTCTGCTGATTCACCTGAAGCAGCTTCAGATCCTCTTTTGCAACTTGGTCGTAGTGATTCAAACAGTTCTTTATCTGATGCAGATGCCAAAGAGCTTGCTCAATGGATTGAGGACAAACTTGGTCGAGACATTGTAAAGGGTGTCAATGTATCACGCCGTTTGGCTACTTTCCCTGCCATTGGTAAGTGTGTCTCTCTTTGTCGAAATAGATCAAGTAGCTCATTTCCTCTCTCTCTCTCTTTTTTTTAGTACTCGAACATGAAAGCCCTGCCATGAGAAAAATGATGCAAATGATGCAAGGTTCAGCCAGAATGGAAGAAACACCTGCTGATCCTACACTTTTAGAAATCAATCCTGACCATCCTGTCATGAAGGGTTTGTTTGGTATCCGTCAAACAAATCCTGACTTGGCTAAATTAGTGGCAGAACAAGTATACGATAATGCTTTGTGTGCTGCAGGTGTTTTAGATGATCCAAGATCTATGATTACTAGATTGAATAAGCTTTTAGAAGTAACCGTCAAGACTGTTGAACAGGACAAGAAAGTACAAGTCTAATTTATTGCAAATTCGTTTTATAAAAGGAAAATTAAAGAGTCATACCATAAACACGCTGTTTTTGTTTAGCCAAGTTTACCCTGAAGGGATACAACAACTGTCGTGTTCTTATGTTCGTACATTGAGGTTGTTTTCTTGGGTATGAACATATTCTGGCTTTGACTTTTAAGCTTAATGAGTGAATGAAATGTACAGTGTGGTTCGAAATAAGTAGCGGATTTCGTAAACTCCGCAATTCGATCATCTAACCGATGGTTGTTCTGTTGATCTTCCCATCACCTTTTTCTTAATAAACATAATAAAATGAGCACATCTACTACTACTCTTGTTGCCAAAAAAGCCAATAAGCACGATTATGGTAGATTAGCAGGCGCTTTTTTGTACAAAAAAAAATTTGCTCAAATCTCAGGAGATCTCGACCACCCTGAATCAACTGTACGATCAGCTTATAAAAGACTTCAGAAAACACAAACCACTCTTCCCAAAACTTCAACTGGAAGAAAAAGGCTTCTTTCTCAAACTAATTTAAACGCGATTAGTCAAAGCGTTCATCGTCGACCTACTGAGTCAATTAGGGCTCAATATCGTCGAATTTTGGGTTCAGGCAAGAAGGTCTCTTTGTCCGCTTTTCGGGTGGCATTGACTCGTATGAAGTTCAAATCTCGTGTAGCGGCAAAAAAGCCTACTCTGAAGCAGATGCCCAAACAATTGCGTTTAGCTTGGATCAAAGAGAGGTCGAATTGGGCAAAAGCTGTACTGATGCATAACAGCCTTCATGATGTAAAGTACTCTTTAAATTTAATTTTCAAAATCCGTAACTAGTTTTGAACCATTAAAAAAAGACTAAGCACCGCTCAAACGCATTCGCCGGATGAGCTAAGTGCTGGAATGCGAACTTCAAGAAGCTCATTTTCATTTTCATTCTTTTCACTGCTGATAACCATTAAGACACGCTTCAAGCCAAAAAATGAATTCCAGCGAACGCGTCAAACATGCATTGTTCAGGCAAAGAAGTAGTTTATAAAGCGCGTGCCTTATGAAGGCACACTAATACATATACACGCAAACACCAAAAGATAAAGAAAAACTACTTACCTTGGCCTTGCCTTGACCATAGCTGAACCTTGATAGAGATGTGAGAAAGAAAGAAAAGAGAGAAAAAAAAAAGAGGGAAGGGAAAAAGTACCCTTTTTTATAACCTTTTGTTTGTTTACAAAGTGAAAAGACGCTAAAAGTTGAGAACCAACCAATCAAATGCAAAAATGATAGAATGTTCCCATTGCTCTACTAATGAATGCCTGGGTCCCTCCCTCATAAGCAATTAGCATATATCGCGCATACAGCAATCATCAGTGGAGACCTGTTCAGGTTCCGTACAAGATGCCTTTTCTCTTTTAAAGTCCTCTTTAAAACTCTCTTTTTTTTTCTATGCATAAAAATTTAAATGCGTCAAATAATCGTTCCTCTATCTAATAAACAACCCAGCAGATAGCTCACTGCCTGACAGTGTGGTACTTTCCAACAACAGAGTAACATTGTTTGAACCTTTTTTAGATTGACTGCTTGATATTTATATTGTTTAAACTCTGAAAAGTATTGACCTTTGTGCGCTAACTTTTACTGAATAACTGCACAAAATAGGTTTTGCTCTTTACATATCAGCTATCGAATCTACCAATAAAACTTGTGTATATTAGTGAGGTACACTATTTGTTCGGATAAAGCAGCTATATGAAAGCTATCAACTCATAACAGGATGAGTTGAATTTGAAAAATCAAGTGTACACCTTCTTGAGATGACTATAGATGGGCTATTGCTCCTTGAATCTCTGACATCCTTTAGTACCTCAACTTCTTTTAGCACAACAATGAAAAAACACTTATTTTATAAGAATATAACACATACAACATTGTTGCTATTTGTATTTCTAAGTGATGTGTAAATCTGAAAGCATAACAAAAGAGAGGGTAAATCTTGATAGGTTGAAATGGATGATCGTACCCTTGTTATGGTCACACAAAAAGGTTCTCTTTTTTTTTTCCCCCTTTTCTCCTTTTTTTTTTTCTTCTCTCCTTTCTTTGCTTTTACTCTATTTTTTTGTTGTCAAAAATGGAGAGCCTGAATGATATTATCCGTACATCCGGCCATGAACTTGGTTCATTTGAGTTGGCCGAAAGTATCGATGCTCAAGATAAATTTAGTTCGTTTCGGGATGCATTCGTTTTCCCTTCTCGCAAAGAAATCACCAGTAAACAGCCTGTCACTAGTAAGAAGAAAGGATGCTGGTTTGGAAAAAAAGGGGGGGGGAGAAAGAAATAACCAAACAAGCCTTTCTTAGAGAAAGAAGACGAGTTGGAAGAACCATGTACTTATCTTTGTGGTAATTCCCTGGGATTGATGCCTAAACGCTCTAGAGAGTTGATCAATGAAGAATTGGATGCCTGGGGAAGAAGGTAGATTGGTTTATTGTGTTTGTAGAAGGCCTTATTGACATTGTCTCTTATAAGAGGTGTAGAGGGCCATTGGAGCCACCCTTATCAGAGACCTTGGGTCAGTATTGATGAAACAGTCAAAGACCATCTTGCTCGCATTGTTGGTAAATATCTCGGAATCATTATTTTAATGGGATGACAGATGTCTCATTGTATTTTTATAGGTGCCAAGCCAATTGAAGTGACTTCCATGAATACTTTAACTGCCAATCTCCATACTATGCTCATCACCTTCTATCAGCCTACTAAATCACGCTTCAAGATATTGATTGAACAAAAGGCGTTTCCTTCAGATCATGCAAGTAAACCGACTGTTATACTTGTCTCTGCTTTCTCACCATTTTCATCTGTAGTATGCTGTCACTTCACATTTGCATGCACGAGGTATCGACCCTGAGATCGGACTTTTGACTATTGCACCACGTTCAGGTGAACACATATTACGTACTGAAGATATTATTGAGCTTATTCAAAAAGATGATGCTATTGCCTTGGTGATGCTGTCCGGTATTCAGTATTACACTGGTCAATTTTTTGAAATCGAGAAAATTACCAAAGCTGGTCATGATGCTGTAACTAATTTGATGGCCCTATGCAAACTACCTATCCACTTACTCTAGTTACATATAGGGCTGCATTGTTGGCTGGGATCTTGCTCATGCTGTTGGCAATGTACCTCTTCAACTCCATGACTGGAATGTTGATTTTGCTTGCTGGTGTTCTTATAAATACCTTAACTCAGGTGCTGGTGGCATTGCTGGTCTGTTTGTTCATGAAAAGTATAAAAACGATACTTCTAGACCAAGGTAGATGTTCATAAGGAGGAAGAAAAAGAAGGGGACTTGAAACAACTGAAAGTTCAGATGGGACACAATGTGCAACGCTGATTATTTATTGTTCTCTTTTTAGGTTAGCTGGCTGGTGGGGATATCAAAAAGAAACTCGGTTTGAAATGCTGCCTGAATTTATTCCAAGCGAGGGTGCTTCTGGATACCAAGTCAGTAATCCAAGTATCTTCACTACTGTATCCCTTCTGGGCTCGCTTGAGGTCTTTGAAGCTGCAGGAGGTGTGGATGCTTTGCGCCAAAAGTCATGCTTATTGACAGGTTATTTGGAACAACTTTTATTGTCTGAACTTTCGACTGAATTTAAAAATGATACAATCCGTATCTTGACACCCAGTGACCTTCATCAGAGAGGATGTCAGCTGTCGTTGGAATTTCCAGAACATATGATGGATGTGTTTGATGGTCTTCATGATCGTGGCGTCATTGTGGATGAACGCAAGCCTACCGTCATTCGTGTAGCACCCACTCCTTTATACAACACTTTCAAAGATGTCCATTGCTTTGTTATGCAGTTAAAGGAAGTCATGCATGAAGTATTCCATTAAAGAATGTTTCTAGTATGAGTTATTGTCTCTAGTGTTATACATTGGATTTAGTAAGATTGTATTTGTAATATCTTGAAAGTTGAAGACAGTCTTTCTAGTTGTCTTGAAGGAATGTCTTTTCTGATAGGAACTGTCAATACTATGATTTTGAAGGAGGGGAGAAATAACAAAAAGAGAGGCAACCTTTTGGTTATTATTGCTTGTATGAGGATATCACTCAAGAAACAATGTGTTTCAGAGTAGAAAGAGAAAGTGAGGCTGGACGAGTATGATCTATTTTAAAGAAAACAAATCAAGGAATCATGGATAACCAAGTGCATCTCTTTTTTTTTCTTTAAGCCGTCTTATTTTCTTTCAGTCTGCCACCTAAACAATAAGGAACAATGCTCCTTTTGTTATCCGAGTGATAATTGCCAATGATTCAGTAGATCCTGACTTGATTGCCTTATGCAAAATTAGGTTATACTTGTGCTAAAGAAACAAAAAGACAAACAAAGAAATAGTTTTCTCTGGCTGTGACACAATAGCCTATCACAGTGCATAGATGTATGGCATATGTCACTCTGTTCTCTTCACCATCTCAAGGAAAAGGAGAGCAAAGATTAAGTTTCAATGAGAAAGAACAGACACACTGAAGATGGAGCTTATGACGCATAAATACAACATAGATACAAAGAAATAGGCAATCTCTTCTTTAAGCTTGTAATCTTTATTTTTCTTTTTTACTCAGTGTGTAATCTATTTCCAGAATAGTATACAATGGAGGAAGAAAAAAAAAAGAAAAAGGGAAAGTTATTTGTGTTTGTTAATATATATATTTAAGACTATAAGAAGGAATAATAATTTGTACTATGTATAATGTATGTATATGTGTATATATATAGAGGTGCGTGTATAAGTGTATATATGTATAGAATAGAAGGAAAATACAACAAATTATAGATTGGTAAATAAGATGTTTTGAACAATGATCGTAGGGTAAGTGAAGGAATAGGGCTGGGAAAGAAAAGAGAGAGAAGTTATTGTTATCTTTTGCGCTTTTTCAGATATTCATCTGTTTCAGGCGGTCTGATAGTAGCATTAGAAGGATGGTGAGGGTGAGGAAATGCATATGCCTTATGGAATCCTAAAGGTGGGAGATCTCGACTTGAATCGAGTTTCGGTTCAGCTGTTGTTGCAGGAAAATTAGAGGCGGACAAACTTCGAATCGAAGGTAGACGGTTACTATTATGTTGTAATGATGGTGAGAGTGGAGGAGGTGTATTTTGCATTCGATTGGATGAAGGCGGTGGAGGTGGCGGAGAACTGACAGAAGAAGAGGAGGACTGCACCGAGTCCCGGCTTAAGAAATGGCTGATCAAAGGCTCTTCTGCGGCAGTAAGCTGTTGTGTTTTAATGATAGTGCGCAACATATCTTCAATCGTCTTCAAACGCTCTTCTATTGCCTCCAGGGCTTGCTTGCTAGGTGCATTCCTCCTATCGTCTGTTACATTAGCGGAAGGATAGATACATGGTGCTCCTGACTTTTCGCAATTACGACATGGTTGTTCGCCATTACACTTTGTCTTTTTGCGTCGACATTCTCCACAGGCACTCACTATCTTGGCTCGTTTTCGGCGTGGCTCTGTTACTTTTTCTTCGGGTGGCATATGTTTATACTTTGAGGTGTTTCACACTTGCTTATATAATTAAGAAGAAAGAAAGAGAGAAGAAATAGAAAGAAAAAAAAAAAAAAAGCTTCCCTTTTTTAAACTACAGCATGCAAACAGAAGCGGAGTTTGGACGGATATGATTTCTTTTTTGTCAATCTCTGTTGTTCAAAACTTTTTGATAAAAATGGATGGTGTTATTCAAATTCCTATATTTGGCTCCATTGTATGCCGAAAAGTAAGTTTCTTCATTCAAGCTATTCATTTTAAGCCAAAAAGTAAACAGAGACACAAGGAAGGCAAAACTGACTTTAAATCGACGCTTTCATCATTCTCTCTCTAGTAATGTGTTGGTCTGATCGCATATTATTTGGGAGTACTATTTCTTAAAAAGACATTTATCTCGAGTGTGCTCTTAGCTTTGGGTTAAAAAAAAAAGAGAGAGAGACAATATCAACTATTCGCAAAGTCAAATATTCCCATTCTTCAATGACTTTTCTCTTGTTGCCCTACGTAAGAGATCCCATATTGTAGGAAAATTGATAATAGACTGTGCGTGCATATCTATACCCTCAAATAGCAATAGTGTTTTTTTAAAATTGGTCTAAAGTTTGTAGGAGGATCATATACAATAAGGCAATCACTCCCTTTCCTCAAACTGTACTAAAAAGAAGCAATGTTAAAAGTTATGCTTTTCTTTTTGGAATTACTTGTGGCATGTTTGATTTGCCTAGCTTATACAGAAAAAAAGAAAAGAAAGAAATGATTAGAGTCAAGGTAGAATTCAGTACCTCTGATAGACTTGAAACGATCAAAAACTTGCTATATAATAAGCTCTTTTTCAAAGCGCTATAAACAAATGAGTTCAAGCTTTGTGAGATGATGAACTAGCTATCGATGCAAAATACCTTATGCTTACACAAGTTCGATTGCTTAATATAAGCAGATATCACAAACTGAAGGGAGTAAACTCTAGTTGGACCCAAGCTTAGCATCAGCAATGAGTTGGGCAGATCAGATGTCAGCTATATTCATAAAAGTTGTTGTATTTCTCTCTCATTCGCATTTGCTTGAGCAAGGAGAGTTTCGTCATCATGTTCATTTTATTTGACTTGGTGGTACAACATAAGCTTGTAATATTTTGTATGCATTATATCTGTCCTTGATATGTCTCGGTACTTTTTTGTTATTGTTATGATACTCGTCACTCAATCAATGTTTGCTATAGCACCTTGTGCCTTTTGCTACTCTCTCTCTCTCTCCTTTTAAATGCAAGCAAAAAAATGAAAATTTGGTGCAACTTGTGCATAGCAAAAAAAAAATGTAACCTAATCATTTTCATGCGCTCATGCAGCTAAATCGTATCACATTAATAGACTGCAATTATTTGCTCACTTTAAGGTACAATATTAAGCAATTGACAATTAATTTCCACCCCTGTTATTTTTCTTCTTTTTTGACAATTAAGAAAATGAAGTAGATATTACCTGCTTTGTCATTGTCTTGAAGAAGAAGAAACTGAACTCATCTAAACCAGCCTTTCTTCACATTCAAATTTGCTCCAAGCAATATATATGTTCTACAGCAAACAAGAAAGTCTGTATGATACATGTATCAAAATCATAATGACTCAATATGGAAAGTTTAATAATAAAGCCAATCATAGTTTGCTTTATATATGAGATTCCTTTAAGGAAATATAACTATCTACACAGCAGCCAGAATGCTCACCGGAAAGATGATTGTAAAAGGCAGATGAACAAAAAAGAAAAGAAAAGGGCATTCAATCGAATCAAGACTAGATTCGGACTATAACTTGTTTGAGGATAAGGCTTTGTTGCATCTCTCTATAGACATATGCCAATAGAATGATTACGGCTTACTAACAGAAAAGGCTGTATGCTGTTATGTTATGTTCGAAGCAATTAAGTTGCTAAGCAATTTGTGTTCCTGAATTAACCTCTCTCATCAAAATCGGAGTTTACGTCAAGACAAATATTGTATAGTTACCTAAAGCAATAATAAGTCAATCGCTTCTGACCATCACAATTATAGACAATCACATCTGCAAGCTTTATGATACATATGACAGATCTAGACCCCTCAGTCGAACCAAGCTGTCAAATGACAACAGACATATGCTAGTTATCAGTAAAATGACTTCATACAACAGCAAAACTATCGATTTACACTAATACTATGTATCTGAAGTTGACCATTACTTCAGTTGTCGATCATCTATCTGTTCTGATTGTTTTTTTTTGCGCTTTGATATTTATCATCAATGTTGCTTAGATCCATGCTTTATACTAAAGAGAAATTGTGGCACTGTTTAAGATGCTCTTTCTATATAAAATCAAAAACATCTGAGCTAATTTCATTATCTATGTAGAATACTTCATGCCTACACTACTTGGGACTTTTGAAGGGTAACATTGAAAGTATCAATACATGGACTTCTCCAATAGGTAATTATCATGCTTAGCTAATTTAGGAATAAAAATCACTTTGGACCCAGCAACAATAAATGGGAATAGCTATTTTTAGAGTGCTGCCAAGGCGTCAAAGAGTCATTGTGGTACACCAAGAACTATTTTTAGTTTTGCATGATGCATTTTGAGAGTCACACTGAAGCTACAGCATAATGCTATTTCTTTCGGGATCAAAGTACTACGTACTGTCGGCCACCTGTGATCTAAGGGAGTCCTGTAGCATATGCATTCAACTCACAAGACTCAAGTACGAGATCTATTCAAAGAGAACAAAGAAGGCTCTTTCAAAACATTATCTCATACACGCCTATTATTATTATTATTTTGAACAACCATATCCTACCAAACTGCACACTGTGTCAAATATGGTTCAGGCAAGAATCAATTCATTCAAGTTACTATTTACAAGAAAAGCCAATGTTCCGAACACTAACATCAGTTTATGCATGGTGTTATCAATCAAGCATATGTGTTACATACAGTGGTGCTGTCTATGATCCACGATCACTAAATAAAAAAAAACAAAGTGCCTGATCAAATGAAAAATTAATTGAATTAAAGCAAAGGCAATGATGCAGTTTGATCCATATACTTGTGCATAACGGCTTGCACTACAAACAACAAATGTTGCTATCAATAGAATGTCAAGGCTAAAAGTGGCGGTGGAATGTTATGCAATCGCCTTATTTGCTCTGCTTAAATTTACGCCTTAGTGCTCATGTACAGCTCTCATGAATTATAGAATATGTAATTACTTCCTACAACTTTCTTCAGATTAAAAAAAAAATGGATGTCTCTTCTACTTTTTGTGCTTTCACGCTTTGGATCTTTTTTTTTTTTCAATTAATGCCAAGTTGATTTATGTTTTTGTATCAAATGATAGTGTATGTTTAAGTAAATACACATCTACGTTTTGTAATAATGCCCAACTGTTTAAAGTTGCTATGAATATGTTGTAAAATAAAAACAACATATAGCTAAAGAGAATATCTACAAAAGGGTTTTACATTTGCTATGGGAGAAAAGGCTAGGATTTACCAAAACTCACCAAAGGCGGACAGCAGAGCAATAGAAGCGAGTCATCTGAACAGACAAACAGTTCTAAAATCTGCGAAAAGAAAGACAATGTCAGCATTCACATAGTAAAGTTAGTCAATGAGTGGAAGATTTTGAATGGGATTGAGAAAATAGAGTAACTTGCTCAATTTCCTGATATCAGCCCCATTGAGAGTATTTTACTTGAGATAAAAAGACACTTCCATAGAAAATGGTTCATACTCAAAAGCAGAGAAGAAAAAACCAACCGGGAGATGCTGATTGATGCATCACTGTTGAGTACCTAAAGAATTTAGTTGCAGATATGGCATTACGCTATAAAGAAAAGTGGCTTGATTGGCACGAAGGCATACAAACAAGAGAAACATCACATCTCATTAGTTTGACAGCTCTCTTATCCACACATGTCAATCTATATGCCATAAAAAAAAAGTATGATTGACTCTATACAAAGTAGAACAATTTCTATCACTCAAAATGACCTTATTACACAACTGTGAATTTTCGACATTTAAAAATTGACATATTTCATGCAACTCTTTGCTTCATTGTTACTAATTAATAGATGGGTTTCTTTTATTGTATTTTTAAGGGTTCATAATAATCAAGTCTACAAAATAGTCTAAGGAATGCTCTTCTTTTCTTGCTCATCAAGAGTCTTTGAAGCCTGAATGGCATTTTGGCGACGAGCTTTCTTAACGGCCCATGAATATTGCTTGGGCCAGACAATCTCAACATCCAAAGATTGAGCAGCACGCAAAACGAAAGCACTATCACGCAAGAACTCACGACCAGCCAATACAAAGTCGGCTTGTCCCTTTTGAAGGACATTTTCAGCATCTTCGCCTTCAACGATCAAACCAACAGTAGCAGTATCAATGCCAGCTTCCTTCTTGACAGCTTCAGCGAATGGGACTTGGTACAAGGGGTTACTAGGGTATTTTACGCCAGGAATAATACCACCACTGCTACAGTCAATGACATCGACACCAATCTTCTTCAATTCCTTAGCTAACTCAATAGTTTGGTAGATGTCCCAGCCATCAGGACTATGACCCATAGGATCAGGGTTAGAGTAGTCAGAGCAGGAAAGACGCATCCAGAGAGGCTTGTCTTGAGGCCAGACATCGCGAACAGCTTGAGCAACTTCAAGAGCAAATCGAATTCTGTTTTCAAAGCTACCACCATATTCATCAGTACGCTTGTTAGAGCTGGCAGAGTAGAAACTACTGATCAAGTAACTATGAAGTAAAGGAAAATGTCAACTAACATTGTCTTACCTAAACTAAACATTGCAATAAGCAAAAAAAAGGACTTACCCATGAGCACCGTGGATTTCGAGAATATCAAAACCGGCCTTATCAACACGAACAGCAGCATCAGCAAAGGCTTGAACATGTTGCTTGATTTCTTCTTTTGTCAAAGCATGAGGTGTAGCATAATGGGAAGCATAGGCATTATCGGATGGACCAACAACACGATTAGGCCATCCACCATCGGCTTCGTCAATGACGTAATCACCCATGTAAGGAGGAGAGGTAGAAGCCTTACGACCAGCGTGAGCAATTTGAATAGCAGACTTGCTTCCTTGAGACTTGATATTATCAGAAAGCTTCTTCATGCCTTCAATGTGAGAATCATCCCAAATACCCAAACATCTTGGTGTAATGCGACCTTCGGGAGTAACACCTGAAGCTTCAACCATAACAAGACCTGGACCCTTAAGAGCGAAAGAGAGATAATGACCAAGATGGAAGTCATTCACATAACCATCATCAGCACTGTACATACACATAGGAGAAACACCGAGACGGTTATGAGTCGTAACAGATTTCTTTTGATAAGGTTGGAAAAGTTTGACTCTTTCAATGTCCTTGGCGTTTACAGGAACACCTGAAGGCTTTTGGTCGTTAGCGGCAATAGTAGGAATAGGCATGTTGAATAAATTCTATTTTCTATAAAAATGAAATAAAAAAGTGAAAAAATCAAAGATTCTGATGTGTTTATATATGCTGTTTGAGCTGTCAATTAAATTAAAATAGCGACAATTTGCTTACAAACCAAACACTGTGACAAGTATCCAGGTAAAAAAAAAAAAAAAAGTAGCCCGAGTTAGTTCGAAAGGTAGAAGTGATAGACTTTTTACATATGTAAGATTTTTTTTTGATTTGTAAGCTTTGCTTTTTACGTCATTCATTCATTGGCTAAAAAATCGAGATATCATTTACATAAATAGAAAGTGTTTTTGAAAATATGGCTAAACTCATTTTGATGCTTCAATGAACAAGACATTGGTTTTAGTCAAACTCCATATATTTCGTTCGAAGAAAGGCGCTAACTACACATTGATGAATAAAGAAGGAGGATCTAGACTATATCAAAACATGTCCTCCTTTAAATGTGTTTGTACTAAACTATTGATTGGCATCAGAAGCCTCTCAAAATGTCTTTAAATCTTCATTTGTACTAATTGTTGATATTTGCTTGCGCTGTCTTTCTATAAAACAAATCAACCTGTCGATAGGCTTTTCTCCTTTTAAGAGTCAAAGAAATGGTAGCATGGTGAACGCTAACCGAATACAAGTACATATAGAAGAGAACAGTTGTTTCTCGAAAATTCATTAAGAAACTAAACAAATATCGGCGCTATGTCAAATCGGTGTCGCATAAAACGTGCGGGTGCCATATAAGACATGTGTACCCCGAATTTGAATCCTAAAAATTACTGCTTCATTGTGGAATAAGTTCCTATAATGAAAGGCAAAGCATCAGGCATTATTTGCTTCATTTGCAACTCTTCTTTTTGCTCCAAGCACATGTTGAACTCGCAATGCGAATACACATAGAAGATAGAGTGCAAACTAGGAGAGATATTACTCAAATACCAGTGAAAGCAAGAGTACACAAAGTTCCAATCTCCCTTCGCTTTACGTTAGGCAGAACACAACGAAATAGCATTTCAAACGGGATGTCTATATAGCAAGGATTATTTTTTTTTACTATTAAGTCTAACAGTATTAATAAAGACAGGCTTGATAAAAATCAATTCAGTACTCGGGATATCATCGTCAGCATCACCACGATAAGGCTTGCCAGAAATATCGAGTGAGTTGCTTTGGATTACCGTCTCCTCATCCTCGTAATTCTTTACGCAACAAGATTTTTTTCTTCAACCAAAGCAACTTCTGTGTTGCTGACAGAAAGTTACGACAAGAAGCGTGTGTAGTCTTCACTGTCATGATCACACAAGATCAATAATTTTGGTGATATTTCCTGATCTTGTTAACTTTATTGAAAGCAACATGCCTAAAACTACTGGCTACGCGTATGAGGGAAAAGACTGTCAGTGAAAGTCTGCTATTATGTATAGGGAAAAGTCATTTGATCGTATCAAGAAATATATGAAGGGTAGTTAAAAGCCTTTGGTAGTCAAGATCGAAAACAGAATCAACGCCATGAAAAAGAAAACAGAAAGACTTATGTTTTGTCTTTGGAGGTTGCCAGATCTACTTCCTCAGACGTCAGAATCGCTGCCTTCGCCATAGATGAGGCTATGAACAACAACTCCATGCTGTCAAGTGGTGCTTATCTCGAGGACAGCACTTCATGATAGAATAAAAATTATCATCGGATTTTGAATCGCAGTTTTACCTACATTCAAAGTAATCTCTATTCTATCCATTGTATCCGTTACAAGCAAAAAAAAAGAGAAAGTTTGTAATAAATAGCTACAGCCTCTGTTGTGCTCACCTTTTTATCCCACATAGCATGGTAGTCTTTCTCTTATTTTTTTTAGTCAAATAATGAATTGGATTTTGACCAAAACAACCTGGTTTAATCTCAATATCATGCAAAAACAGAAATTATGACACTGCATGACGATCTGTATTCGGGTGTTGAAAAGTACGGATATCTCAACTTTCTGTCTTGTTTTCCTTTGTCTTATTACTGTTATTAGAGAAAAATGAATTCAGAATGCTCTTCCGAGAACAATACTAAGCTGAGTGCAACTACTCCCTTTTTCAATATGGAAGAGATAGTAGACTTACATACAGTTGTTGCCAAAACACCTCATGAGTCTTTACCATACACCATACACGATCACTCCTCTTATTCAGGACCCTATCATCCTCGCAATATCTGTATCAATGACCCAACGGAGCAGTCTTCACGTTGGTCTTCCGGATCACACGATCAATCTCAATATGTTACCCTTAAGCTAGATAAACCAGCAGTTGCTTGTAAGGCATAGAGATATGATAGTACGATCGATTGTTAAATGAATTACTTTGGTCTATAGGCAAGATTATATTTGGAAAGTTTCATCGAAGTAAGGAAATGGCTATTAGCTTTTATTTGAATGTTTAGTTAAACCTCTTTCTTTTTTGGGGGATCTTTTAGGTCATGTTTGTAACCTTAAGGAATTCAAAGTATATGGAGGCCTCTCTCCTGATGACATGAAGGAACTACTACATAAAGGTAATCGAAAAAGAGATGTGTAGTTGAGAGAATAAGAAAACTGATTTCCTTAGGATTAACGGATGACAACAAACCTGAGATATTTCCCATAAGATACACCTACAATGACGTGGTAAGTATCGTCTTTATTGTCGTTGTCAAAGGACGATTTAGTCAACTATAAGCCCAATAGATCTTTCCTATTCAGTACATCAAAATAACTCCTTTGGCTACTTTTGGTGCCAATTTCAATTATAGCATCTGGTATGTCGAAATCAGAGGTATCAAGGATGATGCATTAATGGACAAAATCTATTCCACTTTCAACAATGTAAGTCTCGCTTGATAATACATGAAGAAGACTAAATTATTTTCAAGTACAAAGAAATGGAGACATTTCGATTATGCTTGAAATACTTTAGACAAAAAAACATGATGGATGTCTATTCTGTCTTGCAGAAAAGAGTGAATATGGAATTAGAACACCCACTAGTCAGTCATTTGCATGATGCAGTTGTCATTCAAGGGGACTTCAAAACAGCAGAGAATATCTTAACGAAAGCAGACAATATACAAGCCTTTAAGAGTTATGTCATGAATGCAAAATACTCACCCCTTTGGCAACCTATTACTGCATTTAATGATGGTAATGTCTCTTATGTTGTCTTGCAGTCAAATGCTTATTTATAGTTGTTAGATGGAGATGCACCTTCTCCTCGGGGTGGTCATCAAATGTGTTTGGATCCCGACAAGGAACGTATCTATCTGTTTGGCGGATGGGATGGAAAAAGAGAGTTGGCAGACTTCTGGTGCTATTATATTCGAGACAACCGATGGAAATTAATAAGTTCAGATACAACCTTGTTCGTACACACAAAAGACTAGAAACGGATAAATTCAGTTTGCTAAAAAAAATGAAATGGTTTATATTGTGTTCCTTCATAGGCAAGGTGGTCCTTCAGCTCGTTCATGTCATTCCATATGTTTTGATCCAACTCGAAAATCAATCTATGTGTTGGGCAAATATATCGAGGCAAAACCATTAAGCATCTCATCACTAGCTGATAGACCGTTTTATGGATATGAATCAGACTTTTATCAGTATTTTATAGAGTTAGATAGATGGATCAAGATTAGCGAGAATACATTGGTACATAGTAAGCAAGTGATGTAGACAATAGGTATACTCAATGATTTTAATAGATGGATGGTGGACCAGCCTTGCTATGTGATCATCAAACCTGTATTGATCCAACTACGAAAACACTTTATGTTATTGGTGGACGTGTAGTAACACCCGATACTATGACCCCGCCTTATAGCGCATTTTACGCTTTTGATATGGATGAATGTCACTGGCGAGTACTGAAGTAATTCGCTGATATCTTGTATTGAAAGAACTCTCTAGATGCTAACAAAAAAGCTCGAGTAGATACGATGAAAACCATACATCAGCCTCTTCATTGAACTTGTTATCTCCTACGCGCACACCCAACTGGTCACCTCCAGAAAGCTGGAATATCCATGTTGGACGACGTCAATCCGGTAATGGGGTCTATGTTCAGCCAACAAGTGTACCTCAAGTATTTCGATCAAGAGCAGGACACTCCATTCTGATGGACCATGTTCATCAGCGCATCTATATCTTTGGTGGTCAACGCGGCAAACAGTTCTTGACAGATCTTTGCTATTATGATCTACGAGAAGAACGTTTAGTGGAGATTGCGCATGACTTTCAAAAGCTCTTTGGCTCTGAGGCTGGTTATACTCAAAGAGCATCCATGAATGTAGAGCGACAAGAGATCTATGTTTACTCGGGCTATCTACAGACAAAGCCTTCACATGTTGTTCGGAATTGTCTGTGGGTTTATTATATTGAGAAGAATGAATGGGAAAAGGTATATGAAAATGATACTCAAG
Organism: Blakeslea trispora; assembly: GCA_025331445.1. NCBI lineage: Eukaryota > Fungi > Mucoromycota > Mucoromycetes > Mucorales > Choanephoraceae > Blakeslea > Blakeslea trispora. Next base: position 61,301 of record JAIWNE010000059.1, on the reverse strand, counting down.
ATACAGTCTATTGGCAACAACATAAAGATATTGAGCCCTATCCAAGATATGCATATCAGTTTATCTATAATCCAAAAACCGACTCCCATTTCTTATTTGCCGGACATCCTGGTGATGCCTCGAAGCCTGAGCGACGTCTGGATGACTTCTGGGAACTCAAATTAACAAAGTAAGAACTAGAACCATTCTTTTTTTTATTTTCGAAAAAGCTATAGAGAAAAGCTCGGACTGATAAAACTTGTGTGATTAGGCCAAATTCTCGTCAAATAGTACGTCGATGTCTCTATTTACTGAGAACAAGAGAATTAAGAGAGTTGTGCTCAAAAAACAAAAATTGTTGCCATTCAACCACTGAAATATTGAAATACTTGCGAGATAACATATCGCCCATTGTTAATCATGATGACATGGAAGAGGTAAGCGAGTTCAAGAGTTTATGCGCTGACATTTGTCTATCAATGAACGCAGATGAAGGTAATCATTATAAATGACACATGCAGCCATGTACTTAATATATCTCTGCCTAGATGCATTTTTCGATGACCGAACTAAACTGTTTCAGTCATTAATGACCTTTTTCCCTAATCAACTGAAAGAGCCTCAAGGGAATTTGATTGATGCTGTCAAAATTGCATAATACGCATCAATATATCTTGTTCATTCGTTTTGTGATAATGATGGTTTTCTTTTATATATCTTTTTCTATAATAACTATTAGATAAAAGAAAATTATAAAAGTCATGTCTTTCATCCTTATCCCTCTTTCTCTCTTTATACATTCTAAAATATGGTTGTTACTACAAAAAAGAAAGAAGTCGTCAAGTTCATCTATGCTTGCTCTATCTGTGGTGATTCCTTTAGGAGCGCTGTCCAAAGTATTGATCATTACATGCGAATCCATGGTTACTCAGTACCCAGACGTTCAGTTGGCCGAAGACGTCCTGCTCATCCAGACTATGACTATCAAAACAAGCCTGATGGCGAGTGCGATTGTGAGCATTATGCTTGTGGCTCCTGTTGGTTCCATACACCTGCTGATAAGAAAGGCCTAGCAGTCTTGAGAAACCACTTTTTTGAAGCTCATCATCCCAAAAAGGTGGATAGCTCCAAAGACAATGGCGAAGAATACGAACCGGATGATATGGAGGAAGAGCAGGAGACACACGAAGATCGAGAAGACAGAAAGGAGCCAGCTTCTGCCGTTAACAGAAGAAGGTCAACCGCTAGTACCCACTCGGATAAGAAGGAAGATATGGCCACTGTCATTGAAAAGTTAAATGAGATTAGCGATCTCTTTAAGAATCTTATGAAATAAACTGTCAATCTATCATTTTATCATGCAAACAATTTTTGTTTCTTAAAAGTCACCTTTTCTTCTTTTTTTTTTAAAGGATATGCCAACACTTAAAATCATAGACGATAAAGATAAAACCCTTGAGCCTATCAATCAAACATTATGCGAAATGTATGTATCACGAATATAAGCAGTCTTTCCTTCTTTCCCTAATTTCTCCCCTCTTTTTTTTTTATCCATCGAGAAGTTGTCAGAAACAGTTTTCTAACTATGTTTGTCCACGTTGTAATCTACGATACTGTTCATTGACTTGTTACAAGGATCTAAAGCATGCCGATTGTACAGAAAACTTCTACAGAGAAAGTGTGACAGCCGAGATTCAGAGCCGAGAAGTAGATAAAGAAAGTAAACACAAGATGTTGGAGATGTTACAACGACTGGAGCAAGACAACCAGGAGTTTGAAGAAGAACATCAAGATGATGCCAAATATGAAGCTTTGCTTGAAAAATTTAGCGAGATGGATATTGAAAATACAGATCCCGATCTAATATGGAATCTCTTGTCTGAACAAGAGCGAGAAGAGTTTAAGGGCTCTTTGAAGGAGTTACAAGAGATGGGCAACTGGAGTCAGTGGGGCTTACCAGACTACACACCGTGGTGGCTAGAGAGTACACCGTTGATCTCTGATGCACAAGATACAATGTCTCTTCGTCGACCTACTCTACCTAGTCAACTGCCCGACTTTTCAAAACTGACTCAACCATCCACTCGATCAAGTCCTCATATCATGTGGTATCTGCTTCATATTTTGGGCACTTATGCCTATCTTATGCGACATACGATGGGTGATTTATTAGAGGATAAAGAGACTGTTTTAGCACTCTGCCAAACACTCTCGGCGGACGTACTGTATTCAAACGTAGCTGGATGTCCCTTTGCGAGTGTTAATGACTTAATAGGTAACCTTGTGGAGCGTATCATAGAGTGGGAAGAACACTCGGCTATTCAAAAAAGAGGCGCCTATAATCCTAAGCGACGATACGATATACAGTTGATGATTCTACGGGATCTAAAACAACTATTAAGGGAAGCTGGACTTGCCATGTCAGACTTTTGGCAGACAATGGACAAAATTCAATGCAGCTATAAAAAGAAACGAAAAAGCCATGTTCTGGCAACCCGAAAGCTTTACTTTTACTTTGCAGCAGCTTGCTTTATTGATCAAAAGAAGATAGATGTACTATTACCAGCTATTGAAAACGAGATAAAGAGATCAGAGGCAGAAAAAGAAGAGCTCTTGAAATATGTCGAGGCTGCTAAGGATGCTATTGATCAATTCAAAAAATCAAACACGTCAAAAATACAAGAGCTTTAAGAATCTAATTGTGTTGTCTAAAATTAAAGTTTGGATTGACCAGCCAATCTCTTTTCTTTGCTTGCTCTTTCTAGTGTCTTTATAATTTCAGGGACTGACAGAAAAGGGAGAATAAATGAGATGATTCAAAGGCATGTTGGATGGAATAGCTTACTGATAACTTCAGGTAATTCGTTAGGAACCATGTGGCTACCTTCAACAAAGCTCAATGTGATTTTGTTTTTGTTCAATTCGACAATGCGATGAGATTGGTCACTTCCAAGGCTAACCATGCCATTGTTTAAAATAAAAAAAAAAATGATTAAAATCAAGCTGCATGCTCACTCGAGTACTACTTACAAATTCGAAGATAGTGCATATACAAAGTGTATAGGCATAGTGATTGTTTTGAGTGATCTCAGTGCTGTATTTATTTCATACAGACTGTTCTTGAATACAAGCTGAGAAAAGTTAACATTCTGCTGTGCAAGAGGTTTTTTGAATGTACATACATATTCCTGCTCTCTAGGGCATTTGAGCTTAATTGTGCCGTTTTCTGTATCATACATACCGTAGGTCTATGGATTTGATATGTCATGTATTGATAAAATTGGATTTAGAGAAACATGCCTTACCACATAAAGTTCCAGTACTTCAGGATGCAGCTGCTGAAAGAATTTTTTTGTCAATAAAGATTCACGACATTCATCACTATTTAAAAAAAAAGTTAGTTGTCGTCGTTTTCTTTTTTTCTTTTTTTTTATCTATTTACCGGTTCTGCCATTCGTGGCGTCTCTTGATGGTTCCAAGTATGGGCGCCTTGTTAGTTATTTCAGCATCAGGAAAAACATCAGACAGAACTGGTTCGATAATACATAAACCATCAAATGTTCCAGGAAAGAAGAATTCACAAAGAATAGCACTTGTGGCTCCAAATGAATGACCAACAACCACAAACTGATCATAATCAATCTTTAATCTCATTTGGTCAATGACTTGCTTTGTATCCATTGCATTGTCACACCAGCGATCTTTTTTCTTTTTATCAATATACTCTCTCTTTTTTTTCTATTAGGCTTGAAGATAACTTACACGAGTCTGAAAAGGTACCATCGTTCAGCCTTGCTGAGTCACCATGGTTACGGGCATCCCAAGATACAAAAGTAATATCCACCTGGTTATATTCTTCAAGACTTCTCAAATAATCAATAAAACGTTTCATAAGTGGATGAAATGCTTCTTTATGGAATCCGTTTGAGTGGGAGAAAAGAAATACTATCTTCTTGTTACTTTGGTTGCCCTTAAATTCGTGCTTATCTACAGCCAGTTTTTGAGTATTGTATCCATCTGTTGATGGGTGGACAGGAATGATATGCGTCGAGCTAGGAATAAGGTACATGGTGGCAACAAGATTTGATAGAAAGAAAGAACAAGAAAATTGTTATTTGCTTTATAAACAGTGAGCGCTTCTTAAATCTCATGTTTTTCCCATAAATCACAGCCATTAGTCAGATTACAATACGAAAATCATAAGGTATTTGCAAAGCAAGTAATAGAAATGAAATTAACTTTCGGATAAAGTAATAATGCGAAATGGGCTACTTTCTTACTGTAATTCATGAAGCCCAACAAATTGTTGCGATACCTAGTGTATTGAGACATATCACAACGATGAGTCGATATGTTCAAATAAACGTGGTAGAATACACTAACCCTTTTTGCTCGATCTAAATCTTTTTTGTTTTCTTGTAAATGCATCATTGATTATTCTCATAGTATGTTGACAATGATTGCCAACGTACTGCCCTTATAGACTTGATATGCTCAACTGTGACTTCGCTCTGCAGGAGAGAACCTTTTATGATTGATGGATTAAATGTTCATAAAATCATGCGAATATAAAGCTCTTTCAAATTTGCTATTAGAATTCAAAGCATGTAAAACATATATTTCATTGATGTGTATTTATCAGCCTAAAGCTGCTTGTTTCCAAAGACAAATCGTCTAAAGTTTACGCCAATCATATCCACCGACCTTCCTTGCGATTTGCTCATGATTATTACAAACCCAAGTTTTCCAAGAGAGGATTTCATTTCACAGTAATTAAATTGGGATACATGATGCAATATTAATTTCAAGTGTAATCTTCTGGAGGGGCTCAACTATTAATTGATGCATGAAGAACAAACAAACAAGTAGAAAGTTTCAAATAGTGATAGTTTAAACTTTATCGCTATCTCTTGATCTTTCAAAAATTCCTATCTGATTTATGCAATGCGACTATATAATCAAACTTTGAGTTCTAGATTTTCAATGGCTATCAGGAAATTGATTCGTAGAGTTTGTTTGTACCAATTCATTGATTATATGCCTGTCTTTGTATTCTAGAGGGTGTAAGCATGTTTACTGAGGTAAAAATGAAAAAGAAGAGCAGAGAATTGATAGAGATAATTTAAAGCACTGCATAGTTGAAGCATTTCTTTGTAAACTTGTGTTGCAGATCTAGTTAGAAGAACGTAGGAAGGAAATGCAAGTAGAACATGTTGAAGCAACCTTAGAATTAAACATGATGTGGAAATGTATTTTTTGCTGGCACTACCATTTACCCGAGTAGTTTTGATCATCTCTAAAGATTGACTGATTCTGTATAATTAAAAGCAGATCTGTTTTGGAGGAAAAGGTAACACAACTTCATTAGTAGAGTATGGCTTATAGAGTAACATTGCGATCTCTTTCCGCCAATAAACAAATCACCACTCAGATTATACACTACTTTGTTTATAGAGATGGTTTATTGATACATTGGAAAGTGTTTGCCATAAAAGTATTTGTGATTTTTAGATTTCGTGCTGAAACTATCAAGCGAATCTTTGTACAACAATAAGCCAGGTAACCGTGATACAAGTACAAAAAGAAGCAGACAGCTGTTATTGGTTTTTCAAGCTGTCTTGATGAGGCATCTGCCAAAAGGAACCTTCTTTCCGACCTGGAGGTGCCTTTGTCATCTCGTCTTATGTTTAATATGTGGTAGAAGTGATGTGCGCATTCAAATTCAAGTCAAGTGAGCTTTTCTTGAGGATTGCGCAAGGTGTAACAATCAGAATTTAATAAAGTGGTATAGCTTCAACCAATGTACTTTTTATCATAATTTTGTTAGCACTTGGAAAGAAGCCATCTCAACAGCAAGCCCTTTGAACTAACTGTCTTCCAGTAATGCTGATAGCGCCCCTTTTGGAAGAGAAAACCTATCAGGTTGGATAGGTCTACGTTTGTAGCCATTTACTGACATAATTATACTAATATTTAACATTGACTTCAGAACCATGGTTGATATTTCTCTTGAATTCATCTTAGCGTGAGAAGAGCAAGAGTGATTCCTCTATCACAACATAAAATACAGTACATACTTATAAGTGCCATCGTCATGATTCCAGTAAACGACAAGCAAAATAAGCTTGATCCGCATTATAAAGGATTCTACAAGGCTTTCAATAAAACCATCTGTATTAAAGAATGAAAAAGGATTTATTGGGTCTAGAAATTATCCACCTTCTTTGTTAAAGGCTGTATCCGATGAGATACTTCCCAAAGGAGAAAAATATCATGAAGTGGAAGCCATAATAGGACACAAAAAGGATAACAATAGCAATAACAACTATCTCTATCGCTGTAGATGGTTGAATCATGATGAACCTTAAGATAGTTGGGAACCTGCTAGTAACTTTACAGATCCGAAATGTGCTTCATCTTCATTAATGTTAGAAACCAGTATTGAGTCGGCCAATATGGTGTTATCAGCATCGCTTTCTGTAATGTTGGTTGTTTGATCATTTGTAACACTTTCGGCACAACTTTTCACAATGGAAATAGGTACATACCCTGTTTGCACCATGTTTGTTGAAAGCATCTGTTGCTGAGGCTTCCGGATCTGGAAGTAGACTCCAAAATGTTGGAAGTTTTGTATTCATACTGGATGCGAACACATCTATTTTCAACGATCCCCATTGTTGATTGATTGACCGAAATATTTTCTTGGGAATTTGAGCATTGTAAATCGACTTCTGAGAGTTTTGGTGTTGCTGTCTGCTGAGCCAACCGGCCTAAATGTTCTCTTTGCTTGGGATGTGTTTGTATTCTACCTCGAAAAGGTACTGGTTGCGAACCTCCTGAATCATTATTGCCAGATCCTGAAAAATCTTGGATGCGGTTCCCCCCGACTTGCTGCTGTATTTCAACGCTGTTATGTTGTCTGTGAATAATTTGATGTGTGAATTCTGGGATTGTTTGGCATGCATCTTGAGGGCAAAGTAGATTGTTTTCAGTTCTCTTGTATTGATGGATAAGACATTCTCTTCCGGCATCCATGGTTCTGTTGTTTTGATCATTGGTGAGCTCACGTCCCATTCCAGATCGGATGCATCTACATAAATCATCAATGCCCGAGCTGTAGCTGTTGTTGCCTTTTGTATGGGGAGCCTATTCTTTGTCTTCATTCACTTTATCCACCAGTTCAGTTCGTTTATGCTGTCTGTTGGCAATATCATCTTTGAGTCCCAATTTCGGTGTTGTGTTGTTAGAGTAGTTACCAGGTCTTGCCTATTTTTTGGCCATGGATATTCAATTTCCACAAAACAATCGTTTTCACTGTAAATCTACCAACCCATGACACATGAAGAATGTAGTCGTTGCATTCGCTGGCGTTTTGGTTGAAGTCATAGTGATTACGCTACCTTCTGTCCAAAGTACCCTCACCGCTCCCTCATAAGAGCTCACACTGTCTAGCGTTTACAAATGCACTGTCGTTTGATAAGGCTTAAAGCAATTGATGACCCTCTCTCTTTCCTTTCAATCAACTCCCCGTCTGTCGTCCAAGCTCCTTTGACACTAATGTTCCTTGGAATATCCGTTGACTCGTCATATGTAAAGTCCTGTATGAACTTGACTACCTCTGACACTCTTGTATCCCCCCCCCTCTGCCCGATTGTCTAGGGCAAAGGCTCCTTGCTTGATTTCCTCTCCCTTTCATCTAACGATGTTGCAATATCTAGCCCTTCCATCTAGCCATTTATTTTCACCTTCTATTCCAGAAAGGCTTTGGGACTCTCCCACATTTCAATCTCTCGGGCAATTTTGTTCAAATAGATTGTGCGCCTATTTGGGATTTTTTTTGGTAAATAGAGTTTATGGTTCGATCGTACTGCCACAAGAATAAAAAAAAAAGATAAGAAACAAGATAAGTAAAAGATTAGATTGGCCTAGATTTTTGTTGCTTTATGTATTATCTTTTTCTTGATATAGGTATTCATTGTGATGTACCCTTATGATGCTCTACATGCTTATGTAACATTTTTGCTTATTCTGGCTTTAAAGTGATTAGTTGTGCTCATCATTTTAAGGGAAGTATAACTTACCAGAAAAGATGTATTTCGATAACAATTTAAACCTTCTAGATGACAGATTGTGGCATTTGACATTTTTGAGTTGCTACAAAGGGGTAAACACGGTTTTCTTATTAGCAGTGATTTGAGTGGATTTGTTTTTCTCACAAGTGAGTCAAATGCAGTGAAAGCAAATAATTAAGAAACAAAAAAAAAAGCTAACTATTTTATACACTAATTTTTTTTCTGATTGAGTGATCTAATCACAAAAGGCCATTGAAGGCTCCGTACAACAATAAGAACCAGTGACAAAGTCAACAGGAAGAAAAAGGCTTCCTAAAGAAGAAACTCTTATATCGGCATTTTAACCTTCTCAGGATTACTTTAGGACTGTAGATCTTAATCTTTCTTTTTTTTTTTCCTTTCTCTTTAATTTTTCCTTTTTTTAATACCTTGTTTGCCGTTTCATATTTGGACATATACGTTACTTTATTTTAAAAGAAAAATTAAATACAACGCATGTTACCATCAACACTTTCCAATAAAAAATCTACTGTTACAAGTCGTATGGCAGACCAAGTTCTAGCAACTACACTCTTTCCTGATGATGTTGATAAATCAATGGGAGAATTAGAGGAAGACGAGTTCGACAAAGAGAAAAAGAAAGACCCTCTATCCAGTCAGATATGGAGGATGTACACAAAAGCCAAAGATAATCTTCCTAACGGCTCCCGACTTGAGAACCTTACATGGCGTATGATGGCTATGACTCTAAAAAAGGATACTTCGCTATCAGAACCCATGGATGCGGAATCCGAAAAGCAAACCATCTCTAAATCCTCGCCAATAGTAAGTTTTACCTGAACTTTAAACATGTGAAAAACTAACATAAAATCTATACCTTTAGGTCATTCACAACTCTAATCCTAACAACAACAACAATGATCATATCAGCAGCACCGTCAACAGTATCAATATTCCAGTAAATGACAAAGACGAAGAAAACGAAGACGCATTACAGTTTTCTTCTTCGTTTGGTGCAGTATCTTCTTATCACTCACCTCCCACCTCTGCATTTTTCTTTGGTAATGATCCTCCTCAAATGATCCCACCCCCTACACATATGGGGAGCGTTAGTTTCGAGGACATGCTAGGTATGTATTATCATGCTGGTAATAATAATACAATTTCTTTGGGACAAATTACCGAAACCATTCATCCTACCCATCTTCCTACTACATTGAATACTTCTCTGCAACTTCAGCACTCCCCATCCCCATCTGTTTCTTCGTTTGAAGACGAAATGCAGTCTGCATCTCAACAACAATATCAGCATCAGCAGCATCAGCAGCATCAACATCAGCAACAGATCAAAACATCACAAACTGGACAGACGCAATGCTCAAACTGCTCTACCAAGACCACACCACTTTGGAGACGGGATCCCTCCGGAAATCCCCTTTGTAACGCATGTGGTCTGTTCTTAAAACTACATGGTGTTGTGAGACCTTTGAGTTTAAAGACAGATGTAATTAAGAAGCGAAATAGAAATGCCAGTACTGCTAACGCCACTAACACTACAAGCATAAACTCCTCCCCTTCGACAACTGCTATTGCCATGAATCAAACCAAGAACGATCAAAACCCATCACCCTCTACGCAAATGTTATCGAGCTCATTGCCTAGTAACATTCAAAGCCGGGTTCAAGCAACCCCTTCAAGGCCTTCTCAGACAATCCAAAAGCGTCAGCGTCGCAGTATCCAAAAGCAACAACAACAACAGCAGCAACAGCAACAGCAACAACAACATGTACCACTCTCTACTTCTTTACCTAACCAAACATTACTTGGTTCATCTTTACCTAGTTCCTTACATACACCTATTGCTTCTGCCAGCTCTCTTAATAGCCATACGAACTATTTCAACTTCATGCCTTCTGTCAACAATGCTTCTCCTCCAGGTCTTGTACATTCATCCTCCAGCTCATCTTTAGCCAGCTTAGGCCAAACAACAACGACAGCAACACAACCGCCTGATGTTTACTCATTATTAGAAAACTATGGTGTTCAACTAAGTAATCTTCCAGCCGAATTACTACCTCTGATTGCTTCAGCTGCAAACTATCAAGCTATGATGGCCAATCAAAATGCAAGCAAATCGCCTACGTTATCTCCTGCAGAGAGTTTGTTGAATACGACGCAAACAAACACACTGAACCAGCAAAACAATTCTTTCTTTTAATAAAGTTGATCTTTGATTTATTTGTTCGCTCGATATAAAAACTGTTACTTGTTTAGTTCTCTTTGAATCTTTTCTACTCTCTGTGTTGTCTTTTCCATCAATTTAATAGACGTTGATATTCTTTTCTTAGCATCCTGTAATTTCTCTAAGCTAGCTTGAAGTTTAGGTGGTGCTGTTATACTAGTAAATAACTCAAGATCTGTTCAAGCTATTTATTATATATGTTTATATGCGTGTAGATTTGTTTTTATTTATCTTACCTGCTATCATTCTGTCAATCTCCTTACCCAAGCTCTCCTGACTTGCTTGGACAGAGGTTATTGCCCTGTCTATCTCGCTCACAGCAGGCCCTAACAAGCTACTAAAATCTTGTGCTAATGACATAATGATTGAAAAAGAAAAAGAAAGAAAAAAGAATTGATTTCTCTCGAAAATGCGATTACAGTGCCTCCAGTCTTAAATCTTATAAACTTTAATTTCTTTTCAAATTTTCCATCATTTAAAATCCCGCTATATTATTAAAATCCGATAGTAATTTCCAAAATTTGTGATTTTATTGGGTGATTTTATTGTCCACTTTCACTTTTCTGTGTGATAGGTATCTTTTGTTAACAAATTTCTCTAATTCTAGAGAAATTTTTCGGCCATCACTACACTCACTGTATGCTTCAATGTAATCCATACACTTCTGGAAATACTTTCTTATATGAGCTGTATTGCCAGCTGTATCCAGAAAGGTCGACACATTGGCTTCAAGCGATTTGAAGGTGTAATCACACTTCAAACGGGCTTCTCGCTTGGCATATGACCAATAGTACTCTATCCAGTTACATTCGCAATGATACTTTGGATAGAGCTCAAAGATGTGACCAGCATCTTCAACAGTTTCTTGCAGTGCGGTTTTTTGAGCCTTGAAGTCTGGGCAACTTTCAAGACAGTGCCTTGCACAACACATAGATTGAGCACATGCTGGCTTGCCACAATCCAGCTTCCAGGCTTTGCCTTGCAAATCGCGCCCAAACCACTGGCTTCTTTCTTCCAGGATTTTTTTTATTCCTATGATTTACCAAGTCAGACTGAGTGCGTAAAATGCCTTAAGCAATTACCTTTGAAGAATCTTTTCTTTAATACCACTGGTCGATTCTTCTTATCCAACGTGTGGATCTCTTTGTCATAGTAAAATGACTGATTCAGCGTATCGCCGTTAGCCAAAGTAACTAAAGTATCTTTGAACTGATACTTTAGCCTTTCACTCCATTCTTTTTCGTTGAGCGTCATTCTAGACGCAACCAAAGCATCATCAGCAAATGCACCATGATTGGAACTGTTGTCAAATAGGAAGACAGCAGTACAATCAGGATGCAAGCTCTCGAAAAGCCCTATGGCATCCTCCTTGAGCTGCTTTACCATATGTGCGGAAGTCCACCACCCTTCCCTACTGTCTCCTGCTTTGAAGTAGGTTCTTGAGGACCATCTCATCTGCTTCATAGTTCCATGGCATGGGCACTGGAACTCGCTTACCATGATTGACGAGCCCATGGACTTCTTGCGGATGTAGTTTTCATCCTCTTGCAACCACAATACTTCTTTTCCTAATTGTAGATACAGAAATGATTAGTAGATGAGCATCAAAGATCTAAACGTACTTACCGTCATTTGCATAAAAAGTGCATTCGTCATGAGTAACGAACACAATCTTGCTTTCACCCTCATTCAGCTTTGGCTCAAGAATAGCCTCTTGCTTCTCTCCAGAGTAAAAGTCTGATCTCCTCATATAGTTAATCATTCGCTTTGACCATTCATTTCTGTAGGCAACTACATCTTCTCTTTCGTGGCCATCGAAATACACTGTCTTTTTGTTCTTTCGATAGCTGTAACCCCATTCAACCATATAGTTTGCAATGGTTGAAATGGGGATACAGCTCTTCACACCCAAGACAGAAGGAACTGCTTCTTCATCAATGTACTTCTTCAGTACAACGAGAGATCGCTCAGCAGGAGGCATTTGCTTGATCTTCTCAAGGATCATCAACTTCACATCTGAGTCACTTAAGAGAGATGATCTCTTGACATGGGCGCCTTGCTGATGGTCGGACAGCTTACCCTGATCAAGAAATTCCTTGACCCACTTGATAATAGGTGCAGCTCTATAAGGCTCTGAGTTGTCAGGCCAGTAGAGAATAGCAGCTGCCTTTGCAGCTTCACCTTTGTGTACACCTTCAAGACGCTTCATGAAGTAGTACTTCACGGAGAGATACCGAGCGTTGTTATAGGTATCTCTCTTGTTACCTTCCTTCTGCTTGTTCATTACAGGTGAAACATACTTTTGAAGGTCACCAAGCTTCTCTCTGATCAAGGTGATCTCTTTCTCGCGAGCACTGATTTTCATTTCCTTTTTTTCAGGAACCGGCTTTTGCTGAACAGTGATACCAAAGCTCATCAATGTTTGTTCAGGTCTCACTTTCTCCTGTTCCTTCTTTCTTCTCCACTTGGTGGTAGTTGATACCCCTTGGTATATACCCTTTCTCTTCGTCAAATTGCTGTTGTTGCATGAGAGAGTGTTGTTGATGTTTCTCTCTGCAACCTCAACAGATTCCTCACTTTCAATTCTGGCATTGACTTCATCCAAATTAATGCCATCAATGATCCAATCATCACGATCCTCTACTTCGTTAACTGTGACGAACTGATTGTTCTCATTTCTGCTTCTGTTCTTGAAAGCTTTTTGTCTAGCGTTAAGTGGAGGCATAATTTTATAATGTTTAATGAAAATGGAGAAGGGATATTGGGTTTGATGTTTTCTTAATTTATTGTCTGGTATGGTTACACAAATATATTACAGGTTACACACTGCTATAACAATATCATATAGAAATTTTTTATTTTTCAAATCTGACCCTCCACCATATAACTCCCAGCCAAAATTTTTAAAAACCGACTAACTTCAAAACCTATCTGCTCAAAACTTTTGGTGACAAAAACAAAAAGCGAGCCTGAATAATTGTTTAGAAAGGTTTAAAGAATATATATTCAGGCTCGCTTTTTGTTTTTGTCACCAAAAGTTTTGAGCAGATAGGTTTCGAAAACTTGTAAAAATTTTCGTTATTTAAAAATGGAGGCACTGTAAACATATTTTTTTTGAAAAAAAAATCTCAATTGGGCACACAATTTGATAGACGAAATTGCCTGGGACAGATCAAAATAAAGAGGTACCTAAATGCATTTAGGGCTTTAAAGACAATAGATGATGACTGCCAATTGGCAATCAACAGCTTTGTTCACTTAAGTGGATTGCCTATTTGAATGACAAGTGATGTTTTCAGAAGACTCTTGATGTGTTGCTTCTGTTTAAACATTTCATAGCTTTAGCATGCAATGCATTGACTATGGGAATAAATTAAATCAATTATCGAGACAAATGCACCTACAGATGAATGCCATATTACTGTTTGTATGACATGATTAGCTTGTATGTTCTTATTGTTATAAGAGCATCAATATATTATCCTATTCTCTCTTTTAATGCAAATAATCAATGTCAATCTCTTTCTCTTTTCATACTAACAACAGAACTATAATCTTTTTGCATTGTCCAACAAAGAATCAAGGCGCCCATTGACATAAAACAAGGCCCAGACTAGTTTACACAAAGAAAAAAAAACGATATATCAGCCAATGAGGATATTGAATAAAAAATGATAACTTCAAGGCATGCAAGCCAGATTTTTTTTTGATTTTGAACATTTCTGGTAGTGTGAAGTACATTGTGTTGATTGCTGAATTCAAACGCTCGGATCAAAACCCCTATATCGATAAAGCTTGATAAACAGATGAAAAGCATTAATTTTTTTTTGTTTCAAGCAGTGTTACTGACCCAGAGTTATGCGGTCTTCATTGTGAAGGCAGCAATATACATATTTGTATCATGGACCTCAACTCACCCAAGGTTTACAGGATGATCAATATTGCCAAGGCAAATTTGTTTGAGAATCTGGACTAGATCTCTCTTCTCCTAAGATTGCTTGAACAGTTGATATGCTTAAAGAATGTTACCCTTGAAGCTGCCTCAAAGATTAAAACTGCCGTTGCGACTGATTGCACTAATTTGTAACGATCTGCTTCTTGCCCATATTTGCATTGGTTGCCCAATGATTCATATGTTTTGTCCCACATCACCAAAAAGCAGAAGAAATGAGTACTCTTGTCTTTTTGTACCCATGGTTTAAAAATAAGCAAAAATCTCTTTCATTGAGTCAATATCAATGTAGAACAATTTATTCTTTCTAACCTCAATCTAATTGAGCATATTTGGGTATCCCTCGATCAACTTTTCTAAACAAAGAGATGTGACATATATAATGTCAAGCAATTGAAAGTAGCTTTACAAGAAACCTAGAGCGATGCCAGCATTTATCTTGTAGAGCGCTTGATAAACAGCATGGGGGAATGACTGTCAGGTACTTATCTACGCTAATGGTGGGCCAAAAAAATATTGAAGAGTGTTTATACTACCTCGCTTGACTCATACTCTCTGGTCAACTCACTAGAGTTTATTGGGATGATGGTATTGCTTCTTCGATTCTCTATTGTGAATATCCTGAACGAGTAGTTGCTAAATGAAAGCAACTTTTCCACTCTCTCTAAATGAAGTTTTATCGTCTTTCAAATATATAAGTTAACTATTGTAATAGAATAATCCATGCGCATTGACTAGAGCTTACTATTTTTTTTTCGAATATGGTTTTGAAAATAGGTGATCGTCACACAAACTTTCATAGTAGAAGAAAAGTTTTTTTTTTCCCTCTCTTGTTGATCTACTCATAAAACCAAAATAAAAAAGGTATGAGAAAGAAAGAGAAACAGATGAGCCCGAGTTGAACCTAATCCACTTCCCTGTATTTCATAGACCAATGAGTGATTCCAGCAAGCCTCAATTCTTCCTTCCCACTGTCCATGCCAGCGAAAGTGGCTGGGGACCTTCCAGTGACATTACACCTGAACAATTCCGTGAGATCCCTTATGCTCCTTACAGCAAGGCAGATAAACTCGGCCGTGTTGCTGACTGGACCAACCCTGAAGGTCAAAAGCAAGACAACAGAGAGACCACTGGTGGTCGTCAAGGCAGAACAGGTTTCAACCGTTTCAACAAAGGTAAAAAAGCAAAAAGAAAACGAGAACAATACCATGCTTACTTTTCTTAAAGATCAACACCAAGCTTATGGTGCTTCTTTCGCCTCTGCCTTTGCTTACTTCCATACCGAGGATGAATCTTCATTCTCTGTTGTCGATAACAGATCTGCTGGTACCAAGAAGCAAGCCTTGAAGGCTGTTGGTGGTGGCAATGTCCGCAATCCTCGTGCTCAAGGTACCAAGCAAGCTGGTGGCTTCCGTCCTGCTGGTCAACGTACCACCACAGGTCGCTATCAACAACAAGGCAACAAGCGTAGATATGGTTACAAGGATTACGACAAGCCTCAACGTGTTCGTAATGCTTCTATTACCATTGGTAACGATTGGAAGGTCTTGGATGAAATTGAATTCAGTCGTCTCAGCAAGTTGAACTTCAACCTTCCTCAAGTCAATGATGTGTAAGCATAAAGAAAAAAGAAAAAGAGGGGTCGAAGGGATATTGATTGGGAGAGAGGAAGTAACTGATGAGTGTTTTATTTTAGTGCTACTTATGGTTCCGTTCATGTTTACAACAAAGCTTATGATCGTGTTAACACCAAGAACGAAAAGATGCTTTCACACATTGACCGCGTCAAGTACGACACAACCACATCTGAAGATCCTGTTATTCAAAAGTACATGCAAGAAAGCAGTGCCACCGTCTTTGCCACAGACGCTGTTCTCTCTCTTTTGATGTGTGCCACTCGTACTGTCTATCCTTGGGACATCATTGTCAAGAAGACAGCCGATGGCAAGGTTATTTTGGACAAGCGTCGTGGTGGTGTATTTGATTTTGTCACTGTCAACGAAAACTCATATGATCCTCCTACTGAGAGTGACAAAGATACCATCAACTCATGGTCATCACTCTGTACCGAAGCCACCTACATTAACCAAAACTTCTCTCGCCAAGTGCTTGATACCAAGTCTGTCGAGAAGTTTGAAAACCCCAACCCTTTTGCTACAGCAGATACCCAAGATCAATTGGCTTCTTGCGGCTACCGTTACAGAGAATTCGACATGACCAGTGCAGATGCTCCTGAAGATGCCGAAAAGATCCGTATGATTGTTCGTACTGAAGTTGATGCTGCTGTCAAGCAAGGTAATGCCACTAACTATGTGACCATCCGTGCCTTGAACGAATACGATTCTGCTGCACAAGGTGGTGGTGCCTTGCCCTGGAAGAAGAGTTTAGATTCTCAACGTGGTGCTGTTGTGGCTACTGAAATGAGAAACAATGCTGCCAAATTGGCTCGTTGGGCCGTCCAAGCTATCTTGGCTGATGCTGAACAACTCAAGTTGGGTTATGTTGCTCGTTTCAACCCCAAGGACAACACACGCCATGTCATTCTCGGTACACAAGCTTACAAGCCTCGTGATTTTGCTTCTCAAATGAACTTGTCCTTGACCAACGGTTGGGGTATTGTTAAGGCTGTTGTCGATATGTGTTTGCAGTTGCCTGAAGGTACCTATGTGATGATGAAGGATCCTAACAGACCTATTCTTCGTATCTATGCTGTTCCTTCCGAAGATGACTTGAAGGCCAACTATGAAGATGATGAAGATGATGAGGCAGAGGAAGCTGAAGAAGCTGATGAACAAGATTAGATTATTTTCCCTCCTTTTTTTTTTCTTTTAAATAATAATTTAAAATAACACTGTCCTTTTTCCTTTTTTTTTTTAAAATATCTATTATATGGAATTCTTTAAAGACACTATTCTGTCTTCTTCTCGTAGACCCGAGTTATTACGTGAAGAATCCATTTTGATTCAACAAGACCAAGTAGGCCTTTATAGCGGGTAAAGAAAGCAACAACTACAACAGCAACAATAGACACTTGCTTAGTCAAGGTTTTACACCCTCCTTATTGACAGTGTTATGTTAGAAAACAAAAAGTAGAGCATTTCCAAGATGGCATATGTTACCTGACAACCCATCGCATCATTTATGTTGACAGCACTGCACCTCTTGAACGCTCGTTAGAGTTAAGTCTCTGTCAGATTCAACATGTAGATAGTTATGTATGCGTCTTTTTTATTATTTAGTTTATACTTTTGTCTAACTATTCGCTAATGAAATAGAGTGGTTTCTTAAGATCTTCACCCAAGATCATTTTGGATGTACAGCCGGAAGCTCAAGCTAAATCTGCTGATGCCAAGAGCCATCCTGTCTCTGGCAACCAAAGCGTTTGGGCCTGTCCTATCTGTTTCTTTTCAAACAAAGCTTCTTCTGATAAATGTGAATTATGCGGCGTGCGAAATGAGCAAACAGAAAGCACAGTTGTATCACACACTAGTACAGCTATGGATGCCAGTACATGTACTGTCTGTACCTTTCAAAACCATCCGAGTATGATTCAATGCGAAATGTGTGGTGCCGAGTTGCCCAAAGAACCTCTGCCAACACCATCTTCTAGTCAGTCAACAGCTCAGTCAGGGCAAATTCGTCTCTCTTTTCGTCATGGAGGACAAGCAGCCTTTCTTTCCAAACTAAAGACAGCACTCAATACAAAACAATGGGAGAAGGTAGCGTTTTTCTCTTGCTATTCTTGTCTCTCAGGACTCATGAAATCAAATAGGTAAAACAAGTTTCAATGACTCCTGTTGTACGTGGTGTGGGTATCAGTAAGTAAGACATTTAGTCTTCAAAGGGAAAGATGAATTTATGTTATATGAATAGATGCTATTGAAGACCGGATTCAAAAGACAACATTAGAAGCCAATGAAACTATGACAGATGCTTTTCAAGATTTAGATAGGCTGATGGCCAAAGCAACCGAGATGGTCAAGTTGGCTGAATCCATTTCTAACAAAGTGACCAAAGAGACACAGAATGAAGATAGTGAAATGTCTACACTGCGAACTCATTTATTGAATCTCGGTATTGTTTCACCCGTAACAAAGTAAGCCTTGTCTGTGTATACACAGATAAAACATGATACTGATCGTCTTCTTCTAAAACAGAAGTTCTGCTGGTTCAATCTACCATCAGGAACTCTCAAAAGAATTGGCCGATTTTCTAAGCAAATTCTTTGAGAGACAGGACGATATGAAATCACTGACTGATGTCTATTGTATATTCAATCGATCCAGAGGTGTTGGTAAGTCCAAAGAGATAGGTGGAAGCTTATTTGTCAGTCGATAACTGAGCACATAGGTCTTCAGCGTTAATTTCACCAGAGGATCTTTATAAAGCAAGCCAACAATTTGAATCACTAAGACTTCCATTTCGACTGCGAAAGTTCTCTAGTGGTCTTTTAGTGATTCAGTCGATGGATATGGATGATAGTAGGGCAGCTTCTCGTGTGCTGAAACATGTTCAACATCAAGGCGGTTTACTGACAGCGTTGAAACTGGCTGAGCTTGAAAAACTGGCATTGCCAGTGGCTACAGAGCAACTGATGATGACAGAAAGAATGGGATTTATTTGTCGTGATGAAGGGCCTACCGGCTTGAGCTTTTATGAAAACTTGTTTAATCGAATTCAGAATACATAAAGAAAAGAAAAAACAACTATTCCTTTTCTTGACTAATTTCCTTCAGTGTGTTCAGCATTTGATCTCTTACAAGGCTTGTCAATTGATTGACAGCTATGGAATCTTCTGACATCTTGTCAGTGGGTATTTGAGTCAAAACTAGAGAAAAAGGAATGAGTTTGTGCTACACAAAACCGTTTGGTTCTTACTTTTGATCTTGATATCACCATAACTAAATCTTTTTGATTTAGCATGATAAATATCTTTATAGTTGGCAATCACAATAGGTACAATAGGCACTTTAGCCTGTGTTGCCATATAGAATGCACCTTTCTTAAATGGTAATAGATCAATCTTGGAACTGTTGCCTCGGGTTCCTTCAGGGAAAATCCAGACGCTTGTTTTCTTTCGTTGTATATCAATGGCAGCTCTTCTTGCTTCCTTTACTGCACTTGCACGATCTGCCCGATCAAGAAAAATAGCTTTACTAAGTATCACTTGTATTAAGAAAAAATCAATATCCATGTAAAAAGTCATCTTTGTTCTCTTTCATTTTACTAAACCAGCCCAGAAAGGGGTAATATTTGATTGCCTTTTTAGCTACAACCGAGGTATGTTTGGGAAATACACTGGCCATACACATAATATCCATCATAGATTGATGATTGCAGACATAAACTACCTGTTGTCCTTCCTTTGGCAGGTTCTCTTTCCCTTCTACTGTTGCTGTGATACCCAAAAATGTCTTTGACAAATAATACTCAACTCTTGCCACAGACCAGTTGATCAAATGTGCCTTTCCAAAAAGAGGCAATATCAAAGAAGCAAAAGTGCCATAGAAAGCTGAAGATGCAATACAGATTAAAGCAACTATTTGTCGGTAGACAAACCCACCTCTCTTACGAAAGATGGCTTGAAATACAACCAATCCAACAGCGGAACTCAATGCTAGTGGCCACTTGCGCACAAGTCTCTCTAAGAAAAAGCCAATGATTCTGTTTTAGTGTATAGTTTAATCTTTTTCTTTTTAAACAGCATACCTCTTTGAGTCATTCTAATTTGTCAATAAAAAATAAAAAAAAAGAAGAAGAGGAAGAAAACAAGAAAGAAATTATTATAATTTCACATGTAGTGTAGTACAAAACAAAAAGAAAAGGGATGGAGCGCGAGATTATTTGGTAAAAAGATATGCTTCATTGCACCATTTAGTTCAAGACTATCGTTTACAGATAAAAAGTGTGTCCAAACCCCACACATAAATACACACAAGCACAACTCCGCTTGTTCGATTTTTTGCCCTTTTTCTTTAATTCTCTCTCTTTTTTCTTTCTTTTGAAAACAAACAATTAATTTCTCTCTTGACTGAATACTAAAAAATAACAAAAAAGAGGAGCGAGAAAAAACATACACACGATAATTCATTCTTGCGACTTCATTAAATCAAAGAAAACAAAATGGAGAATGCCAGAAGAGTTCACTGGACACAGCATGATAATGATATGGATGAACAATATTTTGGTCAGCCGGAGCAAGAAGAGACACAGAACAATATACCTGATGGCGCACCACTAATAGAGTCTGGATTCCTTAATGGTTACAACACAATGCCTTCCTGGCATTTCTCGAATAACTATGCAACACCCATCTCCCATAACCCTTACGTAGACGAGGACGATTACAGTGATGAAGACGACCAGAGTAACAGCGATGAAGATGAATCAGCTTTCAACCAGCTTTATGCTCGCAATCAAGCAGTCTCGGCTGTATCTCCCGAAGTCAGTCATGAACGTTTAGAATGGCAACAGATGCTTCAGTCTGTACTGTTGGGTGAAGTCATAAAGTCTGAAAAGAAACGACTGTCAAGCTCAGACAAGTTTGCACCAGAAAAACCAACTCAGGAAATCTGGCTCTCACTTCGTGCACTTTTGCGTGGCAGGACCATTTTGCAAGAGCAAAAATCGCTAGAAGAGAACCGCAAAGAGATCGATAGTGTGCTTGACATGGTCATGGAATTCAAAGTAGAGAAAAGTGAGCAGGATTCATCGCTTAGAAAGGTTGCCGAAGTTCTTAAGAATGTAGACCGTATTGAATCGCTGTATACAACGCGCGCCGAACTCATCCTTGCACACCCAAAGTATGGCTCCATAGAGTTCCAAACCAAGTTGGATGCACTTAATTCATGGTGCACAATTACTCGAAGTCTGAGTATGCAGTACAAGATCTTAAGGAACTGGACCGGCTCAGAGGACCTTCAGATTTCTCGACCGAATTCATCTGATCCTTCGACTAAGAACAAAGAAACTCATAAAGAGGATCAGGCTGGAAGAGACGATACCTCATTTGTTGAGCGACTCTTGAAAGAATCCGCTCTCCAAGATACCTTTGATAAGCGCACCTTGTCTGCTCTCAACCTGCTTTTGGTCAAGTCAAAAGAAACCATGATTTACAATGCTAGTCAGTTTAAGGAAATGAACTTGCCTTCATTTATCTCTCAGTTGCGCCAATTGGCTTATTTTCCTATATCGCTTGTTGAAGAAGCCTTAAAGCTTCGTCTTGAATACAAAAATCGTATGCAGGAACCACCAAAACAGATGGTCGACACCATGATGGAAGATTATCGAAGCTTGCTCTCACTTGCCTGTCGAGTTAAGCGTCAGTACGAGGAGCTGACAAGCTCGGCGCCTGGATGGAAACTAGACTCAGATGAGCCATTTGAGCGAAACTACGATCATGTCTTGATGGAGTCTGTGCGCTTTTATTTCAAATTGATCACCTGGAAACTGAACCTCGAAAAAGAGAACAATTTGAGAGAAAAGGAAGTCATGGAAAAGGAATGGGCTTTCCTACAAGGCACTGTGTGTCAAGTCGTAGATACAGCTGATTGGGAGTGTGCAGAACAATTCTGGTATGCCTTTGTGAATCCATCAGCCATATGCAGATCATTGATATTTTTTTTTCAATTCTCTAGTTCACTGACAAACAGATTATTGGCAGATGTGATGAATGATTATATTTCCAGCCTAAAAATACCACCTGAATCTGTAGATGGAGGTATCGAAGTCAAATACACAAAGTTATTACATACAATGCGTATGCGTGCTAGAAAGTTATTGCAGTTTGCAAGGTATGTCCTTCTTTTTCTTCTATATGAAAGATGGTGACTAATCTATGGTTTCTGTGTATAAAGATTCTTTTTGAGCCAATTTGAAAATTCAGCTGAATATGTTTTGGATAATGACAATATGGACAAGTTTGTGGCCTGCCTTGTCGAAACAGGCCACTTTTTAGTCTATACGGGATCTTTTGAAGAAGATCGAGTCTATATCATTGCTTCTCCTTCACTCTATAACAGAGAAGATGTGATTCAAACGTTGATTCGATCTTGTTTTGCTAACAGTAAAGCACCACAACCATCTACACCCTTGATGCCAAATGAACTCAACGTACAGAATGGAAGCTATGATGATTATATTTTGGTCTTTTCGCCCTGGCAAAATATCATGTGGACAGGTGAAATTGTTCAAGTACCTACTCCCTTTATTCATTTGGGTATCAAGACAAAGCGTGTACGATTGACCACAGGTGATGCACAGAAGCTGAACTCCGTCAAAGCTTCTTTCTGGTCTGCCGTACAACACTCAGGGATCGAGATTATTCAAGAACATCGTGCTCATATTCCCCGAATCAACAAAGAGCTCTACAAGATCAAGATGACAGTCTTTAAATTAGCCGATTCAACTATTTCTAGTGTAGGCATGATTCGTGACCAAACACTAAGTCTAGGCTGTCAAGAACTAGTAGAAGAATGTTTCAGTTTTGCTAGTGACTTTGGTATCCGTGCCTCCAAGTTTTTGGAACTGGCTGTTCGACTTCAACTTGATCTCAAGCTGGTTCGACTGGCTATTGATTGGATTTGCTTTATCACAGACGACTGTATCCCCTCTGACCGAAAGACATTCCGTTGGGCAGTGGCTGCTCTTGAGTTTGTTCATATGATGACACGCGGTGTTAATATTTTGGCATTGACAGAGAACGAGTTTGCTACCCTTCAGAGTAAAGTAGCGCGATGTGTTGCCTTGTTGATCTCTCATTTTGATGTACTCGGTACTCGATACACCTATGAACTTCAGCTGAAAGAAGACCAGCAACGCCGCCGCGGCCTGACAGCCAAGAGAAATTCTTACATGACATCGAAAAGCTCGGACAAAGACAACATTACAACCAGTTCGACCTTTGGTGCTGCTAACGATGCAGCCATCACAGGAGGAGGTGGTGTCATTTATATTCGTGATGCTTGGATGCGTAAAATTATCGAACTTGAATCAAAGCGGACAGAGGATGAACAGGAACGCAAGGTTATTGGTAAGATTTTGGACGACCAAAAGCCTGAAGATCAGTCCCTTGTGTTTCTGGCACCTTCTTCATCCAATATCTCCTTTAAATGGCAACAAGGTCGATTTATTGGTGCAGGTACTTTTGGTGCAGTTTATTTGGCTATTAATTTGGACACCTCTACCGTCATGGCTGTCAAGGAAATTCGATTCCCAGATTCAAGCTCTTTGTCTGCCCTGCACAAATCGATCAAGGAAGAAATGAAGGTGATGGAAATGTTGCATCATCGTAATATTGTTCAATACTTTGGCATGGTAAGTTGGTAGAGACCTAATCTGCAAAACGCGTCTTTCTCATTGACTTTGTTTGTTTAGGAAGTGCATCGTGATCGTGTATATATATTTATGGAGTACTGTGAGAATGGTAGTCTTGGTGCTCTTCTTGATCATGGTGGACGTATAGAAGATGAATTGTATATTGTGGACTATGCATATCAACTACTTAGTGGTCTAGCTTATCTTCACGGCAACAATATTGTTCACCGTGATATTAAGCCAGATAGTAAATACCATGCACCTTGTTGTGTTTTCATATGTATATTGATTTCTTTCTCTTATTTAGACATTTTGATTGATTATCAAGGTCAACTGAAACTATCTGATTTTGGTGCTGCCAAGATTTTAGCTAAAGGACAAAGAACAATGGGCCGACCTACTGTAAATATGAATGTTAACAGTTTGGCAGGTACACCTATGTATATGGTAAGTAAATCAATGTTGCTGGTATAAAGCTGCTCGTTCTAAGATATGTATATGATTCTATTAGGCACCTGAAGTTATCACTGGTAGCAATACAGGTCGTAAAGGTTCTATGGACATTTGGTCTCTTGGTTGCTGTATTGTGCAGATGGCCACTGGTCGTCGTCCTTGGAGCACTCTAGAGAACGAATGGTCTGTTATGTATCATGTTGTAACCGGTCACCCTCCCTTACCAGATGCATCTCAGCTTTCAGGTCCTGGCATTGACTTTTTAAAGAAATGTTTTGTTCGAGATCCCAATAAGCGTCCAAACGCAGAGGAACTTTTGAATCATCCTTGGATTACAAGTTATTTAGACAGCTACAGTGAAGAGCCTCAACTGCCGCCACCTACACAAGAAGGTGATCCAAGTGATATGCTAGCTCATGGCGATGAACAATGGATCAATACAGCGCATAACCTATCAGAGTACAATGGCGGAAATGAGATTCCACCAATGGTACGATCTATTGGTTCTGTACAGTCACTAGACCGCCCATTGGTTCGTAGTATTCCTAATAGTTTGGCTATTGATGGTATGACTTCTAGTCATGAAAATGGTGCGCAGACACAAGCCTATTTTCAAAACATTGCCTCACAAACTTCTGTAAATAAATAAACGATTTTGCATAGTTCAAAAACAAAAAGCGTATGAGTTTACTTGCCATGCCTTTGTATTCAAAACTAGAGGTAGGTGTATATGAGATGAAAGCGTTTTATATGAGGAATGAGCGTATGCCACCAGTGGTTTATCTTTACCGTATCTTTTTTTCTTTTTGCAAACAATATGAACGATGCTTGATTTGTGTCAAACGTTTAAATTATCGCAACATCAACACACGATTTCTTTGGATGATAGAATTTATTTACTTTTTGCTTTTTTTTTGTAATTTGGTATTAACAGTAAATGAACAACATTATAATAATAAAAATAACAGGATTGTCTTAGGCAGTTCCAACTGCAGGTATGACAGGTGGTGTAACAATCTTTCGGTTCTTTCGGTAATGGCGTGTTTCGTTAGGATCAAAGCCGGCTGCTTCATGACCATGAAGGGCCCAGTCTGGTGTCTTGGCCATGTAATCCAAACTGTTGAAAGGTTTTCCACTCTTAACAAGTTCAAAGAACTTTGGATAATCAATATGTGTATGCCATTCACCATTTACCTTGAAGCTCTTGTGAGCAATCAATAGAGAGCAAGAGTGGGCATGTTCAGCTGAAATTTCATATTCTCCATCCAACTTGGCAACTAACTGGCGACAGAAATCAATGACTTCAACATGGAAAGGTACATTGGCCATTGTCAAATCGCTAGCACCACTGTAACCACAATAGGTGACACCCTTGACTTCAATGAAGGAAGGCTTGCCACGACGGATCAATTCAACATAACCATCAATCTCAGCTGTGTTGTGACCCTTTACCAAAGTCATACGGTAGACTGTACGTTGTCCCTTGAGCGATAATTGTTCCAGACAATTCAAGAATCGTTCCCAAAAGTCTCTGAATAAAGGACGATCGATCTTCTTCAGACTTTCCTTAGTAGCGGCATCCACACTCACATAAAGTTGAGTGACAGGAACCATATCAGCAATCTTATCGGGGAATTGAGCGTTTGTGACCAAGAAAGAAGAAATGTTCTTTTCGTGCAGTTTGGTCACAAATTCGTTAATGTGAGGATAAAAGATGGGTTCACCGACAAGCGATAAAGCACAGTGACGGATAGTGAAGGCTTCTTGGAATCGTTCAGCCTTTACACCAGGTACACCCTTCAATTGCTTGATCATCTTGTAATGATTTTCCATTGCACCATCCAAAATAAATTGAGGATCATCTACTTGCCAACGCCATGTAGTACCAACAGGGTTTGTATGGTGTCTCCAACAAAAGACACACTTGTTGGCACATGCTAATGAAGGAGTAGTTTCCATACACAAATGAGATTGGATACCATAGAAGGCATGCTTGTAACAGAAACCACGACCACGAAGAGCAGACTTTGTCCAACGACAAATCTTGACGCCCGAGTGAGTACCGACTACTTTGTAGCCTTGCTTGGTCAAGTTCTTGTGAATCATAGGAGACACCATAGCACGGGGCTGAACAGCCTTCTTGGGTGTATCGTCATTTCCAATTTGTCGTCTTGGCTTGGCCTTACTGTTCTCAAACTCTTGTTCTTCTTCAGCACGCTTAGCTTTGGCAGCTTTGATCTTACTAGCCATGTTACCCATATCTTCCAAATCGACCATTTCGTCTCCTGAACCAGTGCCATCTACATCTATTTGAGCTTCTTCTGAATCGCCCTCTTCATCCTCTTCATCTTCATCGTCAGATTGGAATGCAATGTTGGTTGGTGAGAATTCTAAACTGTGCTTGTCTTGTAGTTCAGACACAAATCCATTAGACCAAACATCGAATTGACCCTTTTGATCAGCATTCTTGTCACATTCACCCAAAGGATAGATACGGGTGGCACCTAATCTTCCAAGCCATTTATCAATGTTGGCAGCAGCAATGTTAAATTCATTTCCATAGGCAGAATCACCTAAACCACATACAGCATAACGAAGTTTCTTGAGAGCATCACGGTCCACACGGAAATCATAACGAAGATCATGAAGCCAATTAGTGAACCTATTTTGTTGAATTCAGTCAATAACATGCATACTTTGCTGCTGTTATAATCTTTTTTTTTTCTTTACCAATCCAATGGACCTTCTACATTGTATGTAGATAAAATAAAGACACAAACGGCTGTTTCTTGCAAAAGTTGGTCATTATCATACTCTGTCACATCCATCACCTCTAACTTTCCAACTGTAACATGATCGTTCTTTTCAATCTTTTGTTGCATTTCAGTAGCCAACACTTTAGCTGTGCCTGTCAAGGTAGAAAAGATAATTTTCAAATTATCAATCACGATAGGTTCATTGGTAGACTCGCATGCACAAGATTTTTCCTTGTTTCCGCCACAACATCCATCTGCTTTTGTTTCGGCTTGTTTTGTGGTAGTGCTTTGACAGCAGCCGTCGGTAGCTTGGTTGGGCTGATCTCGACAACAGCCTGAACCGCTTGATCCGGAACAACCCTCTTCACCTTCTCTTGGAGGCTCGGGGCCAACAGAGAGAATGTTGGTAAATCCATACAACAAGCTGTTGATAAAGTCACTCATAATGTAAGTAATGGGTGAAGTAAAGAGAAAAGAAAAATCTTTTTTTTTAGTTAGTTCTCATCAGTTTTCTCTGCTTCTTTTTTTTTTGAAGCAATTTCATTTGTACCTTAAAAAGTTCAGTGTGACTTCTTTTACCAGACTGAACTATGCTTTTTGTTTCGCCAGGAAATAGCTTTTAGAATGATAGCTCTTGAATCTTTACAACAGAATCTACATACAGTCACTTGTATCCCCCTTTTTTTTTCTCTGCTTCCAATCTTTTTATGCATTATCGATAGAGGCTTTTTAGGCATCAAGGTCCTTGCAAAACAGAAGTCACAGTTTGTGTGCTTTACCATAAAATGAAACCATCAAGCTGTGACTGATTGGTGTGATTTTAAAGAAACATTTAGGCAACACAATAGCATTTTTGGTTTGTTACATCTTTTTTTTTTTGTTCAGATCAAAAATAAGTTTGTGTTTGTTTCGTTTGATAGTTAACAAACTATGTTAATCCTGCGGCTACTTGATACAAACACCTTGTATGGATCTAAGCGACTTGTCTATTCTTGAGTAGTAACCATCTTTCTTCTTTCTTTTACATTAACTACATTGTAACAGATTGGAGAGTAAAACAATACATATGCTCATGGCTTTATTCTAAGGTAGCAATAGTTGGTTATACGCATAAAAAACTTCAATTGGTTGATACTACTTTTTTTTTATGCAGACAGCCAAAGGCTTGAATTTTAATTTCTGGTTATAGTCTTCAAGCACAGAAGCAGACATTGAGATTTGGAGTGATGGTAGGACATTACTTTTATCTGAACCTACATTTTTTTTTTACAATGTTTGTGGTGACTCTATCAGAAATAGCAAAGTTGGTTTGTTGCTTTTGCGTTGGATATAGTGAATGGATGAACTCACTTTCCTAGTGTTCGGACAAAATGCTCGGTTGTCTTGCAGCAGTATCCAAACATTTGTTTAAATGAGAGAGACAGTCGAGATGCTTGTATCGATGTATACACTAAGCCAAGCTAGCATCTATTCCAGTAAAAACAGGATTCTCAGGGGAAATCTGTTAGATGGGAATTGAGCCATGAGAATTTATTGTTCAAATAGCAGGATAATTCATCAAAAGAACTGTAGATCCATTCTGAGTGACTATTAAACAGACCGCAGTCATGAAATTACTTTCTCCTTTTTAGGACAATAAAATAATGAAAGGCTTTGATTAAATATTAGTAAGCCATAGTATTGCTAGGTACCTTTTTTCATGCAGTGTCCAGGTTAAAGCGGGTGTGACCCTTTTTTGGATAAAGATACATTTTACACTCCGTCAATAGACTCTCTTATTTTATTTTTTCTCTCTTTTTTTTTTGTGCTTGTTCTTGTATTCATATTATTATATAGAGGAAAGAAATGCTTTTGACGCCAATATTCAATGTAGATCATTCTGCTATCACATTCGATTTTGAAGAATTCATCAAAAACGAGCTTGGATTAAAGTTAGACAATCAAACACGACGAGAAGGTTTGTTGTTGGCTGTATGATTTCTTAACAGACACTGACAATGTTATACTACGCATAATAGATGAACCGATTTGTAAATACTATCTAAAAGGAAGCTGCACAAAAGGCACCAACTGTCAGTTCAGACACAAAGGATTTGACCGTGATAAGTCCGTTGTCTGTAAGCACTGGTTACGTGGTCTGTGTAAGAAAGGAGACAGCTGTGAGTTTCTTCATGTGTTCAACATGAAAAAGATGCCCGAATGTTGGTTCTATTCAAAGTATGGTGAATGTTGTAATGGAGAAGAGTGTATGTACCTTCATATTGATCCCGAAAGCAAGCAGAAAGAATGTCCATGGTATGCTCGTGGTTTCTGTAAGCACGGGCCTAACTGTAGAAACAAGCATGTCAGAAAGTTAGTCTGTCAAAACTATCTTACAGGGTTCTGTCCTGACGGTCTCAATTGCCCCAACGGACATCCTAAATACGAACTTCCTGTTATGTACAACCTTCAAAACGACGATATGCCCTCTCAGCAGCAACAGCAGCAAAACTATCATAATTCATCCGACGATCAAAAGAATCCTCGACAACAATCATCACAACATCATATGCCTTTTCAACAAACACCCAATCATTATAATCAACATCATGGTAACAATAACCATCATCATACAGGTACATTTAGAAAACTAGAAGATGTCACTTGCTACAAGTGTGGTCAACAAGGTCATTATGCAAATCGCTGTCCACAGGGAAGGCCCATGATGAAATAATTATTAGATTGTATAAAGTAATAGGGAATAAAGCAAAAAAAAAAAGGACATATAGTGTAAATTACAAAATCGAATATGTGTGTGTGTGTGTGTGTAAAAAAGAAGCTGTAGAGTGTCGATTGTTTGTATTTTCTATATACAAACAAAGATCAGACCGCTCTGTTATTGTTTCAAGTTTAAAAGGATTCTCTCAAGAATTACATGAGCTCATTCAATTTCATATAAACGAATGCTCTGCCTTTCCCTTGAGAAATCAAGAATAACTATAGATTGTGTTATTATTAAAGTAATCAACAATGGATCATTCGTTATTCGTCTATTGTGATGTTATCCTGCAATGCTGGCATTTGGTATGAGCCAAGGCTGCACCCAGCAAAACAAAGAGATCATGAATTTTGAGCAAATACTACAGTAAATCTCTAGTTAGAGAAAGTGCTGGTGTGTAACTATATTCAGCCTTAACTCATGCATTGCATGATTGACTCTCATTTAAAAGGGCAGATCGGTGTGGAAGCTCTGGATGGCAATCAAACAATCCCAACTGCTCCGGTATTTTAATAATATCGTTTCAACTGACACACTTTGTTTTTTGTTTTTTTTTGCATCTTGGGAAACAATCCACAATTATGCATTCTAGAACGTATAACTTTTAATGAGATATTAGCTCAGCGTCAGTTTTGGTATGTTTGTTAATAAAGTCATGGTACAAGGATATGTTTCTTACCAAAAACAGTACATCGCCTGAATCGTTTGACAAAGCTGCATAACTAACGGTTATGAGGTAAACATGTTTAATTGTAGATGACAAGTACGTCAACAAAGTCAAACCAAGCAAAGTACTTTAAAGATATGATTATGATTCTCTTGACCTTATAGTGCGTGCTTTCAGTACAACGGCTTATACCTGTACAGCTGCCATGTCTTCTTGTGACCAGGCCTTTTTTATTGCACTCGAAATTGTTTTGTCTAGACAATTGCTGATGTGTTGTGCTAAAGAAAATGGGAGAAGTGCATCTACCATGATAGTCCACAGCTTCTCTCGGCAAGCAATTGTGTTATCTTAGCCATTGAGCTTTGTCACATAAAGAATCTCTTGTTCAATACGTCTATCTTTGCTTTTGATTCTTGACATATCGTACTTTTCACGATCAACTAAAGGAGAACTGCGAGTGCTTCATACTAGCGTATGGCTTAATTGTCAACTTTAGTTAGGTCATTGTGAAAGAGAAAGGGCTCTTTTTTATTTAAGTTGATCAATGGTATCTGCTATAGCAAGCGAGGCATAACATTTAGCCAGCTGATACTACAAGTGATTAAAAAGATGCAGTTTTGTTAATATACGTGGCTCAATTTGACCGTCAAGTTTAGCTTCGTTTAATGATTTATTCTCTGAGGTAATGTCTCGTCTAAAGAAGACATAGGATACTTGAGAATAAGTAAACACAACTCTTGAAACTAATAGGAAATGCATACATGTTGGACGGAACAAAAAAAAAAAGGGGGGGAAGAGTAGGAGGGATAGATTGGATATGTTAATGCAATATACAGATGCCGTTCTTGGATCAAGTTCCTAACAATCATGCTAACCTACCAATCATTTCAGTCATTCTACTAGTCTTCTACGCAGATCATGCAGCAAAAACTGGAACAGTAAGTATGCACTAGAGACATCAAAATTGACTTTTTTGTTATTATCATATCTTTGTCTTTGTAAACAAGTTACCTTGAAGTAACTTGCTCGGCCCTTATCATTTGCTTTTCTCTTGACTAAAAAAAAAAGGGAAGCCTCACCATGATTTCGCTTTCTCTGTGCTCCATTTTTTCATGCACTTGTAGTATTAACCTCAAGTAATTTTCTCATACTTACAAAAGAGTGAAACTAGTTATCTCACCAAGCTCTATTCTACAGCTAAAAAACCAGTAGTTTTTCAAACAAATGATCAATTGAGTTTCAAAATTAGAATGGAAAATCCGACCAACCCTTTTTTTTTTTTTTTGAAAATCTGTCCAATTGACAAGTTAAAAAAGAACTTGCAGTTAGTTTCCATAGCAGAACAAAAGAAACGGAGTCTCAAAGGTGGAGACTCACTTGTTAGTTTTCCGCTGATCCATAATGTAAAATACAACAAACCAAACAACACATCCTACGAGATTACTCACGGCATACATATTTGTCCAAGCAAATACGCTAAACTAAAGTGATTTAAGCTTTTTTTTTTGTACTTTTTTTTGCTTTCTTTCCTTCTTCTTCTTCATTTCTTTCTTTTATTTTTTCTCTATTTTGTATCTATTTGTTTATTGAATTATGCTTATATCAAAAGAAGATCGCATACTATTTGATCGAATCTCAAGAGAAAAAGTAACAAGCTATATCTTGGGTACATTCATTCGCTTGTGATAAAAAAAAATGACTTTTCTCTGATATCATATTATTATTATTTTCTATCTATTTTTTGCGTGCATGTATCTATAGATTTTGTTTGCAGAGAATATGAAACTATTATTTATTGCCCTCCATCGACAAAACATAAGAAAACAAACACAATCACACAAGATATTGTTGAGAACTACTTTTCCAACAAAAAGAAAAAAGACAAGCATTACAAAAGCCGATCCAATTTTGACCATTCTGGACTCCCATCGCCACCCTTATCAACCTCACCTGAGAGAAAATCCTATAGAAACACTATGACCCCTATCAACTATCCCCCTACACCTCCAGATACACCCATGTCTCTACGGTATTACATAGAAAGCGTTGTCAAGAAATCCGGCACCAATACCGGCACACTCTTGACATCCCTGGCTTATGCTCGTCGATTAAAAGCAAAATTATCTCGTACTTCAAAAGGTGAGGATGACTCAATTGGAACTAATGGAGAAAAAAAAAAAGACTCATCTATTTTGTTTAAAGGCATGGAATGTACACACCATCGTATCTTCTTGGCAACACTTATTATTGTATCTAAATATATACATGATTCAGCTATCAAGAACAAATACTGGATTCGCTATGCCCTTCAGTTATTTTCAGCCTCTGAGATCAATTTGATGGAGAAACAGTTGTTACATCTTCTTGAATATCAACTGAGCATTTCTCCTATAGAGTTTGACCAAATCATTTTTGACACGCTTCAGCTAGACGCTAAATATCGTCAGCATGAAAAGTCGTTTTTTGATCTTACCGACCAAGCAGAGTGGTATCCTTCTCGTCAAGCCTATTATTCCTATCCTACTCTCTCCCATGAAACCAGCCCTTCATTTATTTCTATTGAATTCTCGAATGAGAATTCACCTGTGTAAATTTTTCTCTTTTTTTTTTTTTTACTAGTGTACAAATTGATGGATTCCCTTTTTGTTAGTCTATTTTAAGAACATGTTTTTTTTGTTACAAAAATAAAAGCAACTCACACTCTTTATTATTGTTTCAAATGATATACGCAACAAACATGCTGGCTTAAAAATAATCTGATTGAAAACAAAACTCATCAGAGACTGAAGATGTAGACAACAGACCTTTTTCTTCTAATTCGTACGACCATGGTATTGGCATGATGGCATGGGACGGCGATGGCCAATATAGATCATTGCCAAACACGGTTGCTTGGTCTAGAATGACAGAAGAAGGTATTGAATCAGCAGTCCCATGTAAACACAGTTCGGGTTTCGGAGGACAGAATGAGGAGGTTAATTGAGTAGTATTCATGAAGAGATCCTCGTCATGGCCATCCAGATCAACTCCGCTATCCCCGCCATCAGAATCATAAGGCATTGGATTGGAGATAGACTGTCGTACCTTTTTACATGATTTTAACTTTTTACGGGAAGGAGAAATTTTTGTTGGACGCATTCGAAAAATTGTAAAAAGATGATTGGAGAAGACTTCCTTGGATGAATTTTGATTTATGCGTTGAGTCAAGATGGGATCATGTTTACGTCTTCTTAAAGATCTATTGCTCTTTAGCTGACAAGGTACCTGCCCTCCTCGCAAGAGATTGTTGATGTAAGGTTGTTCATGACCTGGCTGAATAGTCCAGTAACAGCCTTTACCTGAAGAAGGAACAGTCAGTTTGCGCTCAACTTTAACAAATGATTTATGCAATGATAAATTATGACGGATTGAATTCTAAAAAGACGCACCATGTTAAGGGCTAAAAAGTTTTTTTTTCTTTTGCTAGTTGAAATAACTTACTTGCCATCTATTGTCTTTGGATGAATAACAAGGATAATGCATAGAGATCCATTTGTATATTTCGCTCAATGTGAGTCTTTGGTGTTCACTGGATAAGATAGCATGGGCAATGATTGTGGCATATGAAAACGGTGGTTTTTCGTCTAGTTTGATAGGCTTCCAAGCTGGTTGAATATGCATCGCACCAGGCGGTACTTTTCTTATGTTGGTTGAATGATCTGTGAGTTTGTTTTTCGAGATGTCATTCGTTAGGAAGGACTTTGGACAGATGATGTATTTTGATTTTTCAGACATTTTTAAGATTGTTGAGAATAAACAAGTGTTATCTTGAATGAGGCAAGTTGTAAAGAAACAGAAGAATAAATTTCTTGCCATTTTTTTCGCTTACTTCTTGTTATTTATATAAGCAAAATACAGCCTTTGTTTTCCGAAGTAACTGCATGTTGTACTACATGTCATGTTCTTCACTTTTTATTGCGAGTACTATAGGGTCATGAGAATGAATAGACACATTTCATAGATTAAAGAGTGACAGGAAGAGAATTAGACAATGTCTTTATTCTCTTGGATAAACTTTACGAAATAAACAAAGGCTTGATTCAATCAATTCCAAAGTACTCTTAAGGCTTTTGGAAGGAAGCATCATGTATATTCAACACTCTCTCTCTCTTGTCATATCTTTTGTTTAAAAAAAAACGCATGGAACTACACACTGCTTTTTAGTCGCCGATAGAATACTTTGTAACACGCATTGGAAAAAATAACAGCATTGATGGTAAACATCTCTTTCTCTCCCTCTTTCTTTCTTGTTGTTTACGTTCTTTTGGGTCTTTGAGTTACACAAAACGTGTGTTGTCTATCCCCATTTTTCAACGCTCCGAGAAACCTTGTGTTTATTGGAAATCGATATATGGTTGTGAGGATAGAAAGAGGATGAGTTGGCGCATGAGTTTAGGTTACTAGCGCAAATGTAGGATTTGCCACTAAAAGAAGGGCGCGTGTAAATATGTAACTCCAGTGTGAATGAATCCATCAAACAAAAGCCAATAACTTGTCCCTCAAATGAATCTGTTAACTTATAGCCCACATAAGTATAGTTTCCATTACAAGTGCATCAGGTAACCTGGTTCTGAATAGTTTGCAGAAGAGAAATGCAAGGATAGTGTGGTAATTTCATCTTTATACTGTTTGTTGTTCATGCTTCTTCAAAAAATAAAAGCATGTTATTTTAGCAAGAAAAAAAATAAACCTTGAATTTGAACTTTGAAATTCAACCTTTTTTTTTTCAAGGGGGGCAATAGTATATATTTTTTTTTATAAACATGTTTGTATTGCATCGGGCCCGATCACAGTTTCGATGGAAGCCCATCAGCCAACTCAACAGAGGCTTCATAAGCACACAGCCTAATGTCGTTACTGACATGACAGAAAGAGGCCTTGTCTCTAATGTCACAAGGTAGACACACTTCTTATTTTAAACGAATTCAACTCTCTCTGAGCAAACCTATGAAAAAAAAAAAAAGTCCTGATATTGTAGAAAAGACAAACTCGCCTACAGCTATCTACTGTGGTGTAGATCCTACAGCCAAGAGTCTTCATCTGGGTAATCTCGTTACTCTCATGGGTCTCTTGCACTTTCATATTCGTGGCCACCAGACAATTGCACTTGTGGGTGGCGCCACAGGCAGCATTGGTGATCCTTCAGGCAGAAAATCAGAGCGTGTCCCTCTGTCTACTGAAACATTAGAGATCAACGTGGCTGGCATTCATGGCCAAATTCATCGTTTCTTTAAAAACGGAACAGATTATGCTCAACGTCATGGATTTGACACTGCTGCACAGACAACACCTAAAGTCTTGAATAATTACGATTGGTTTAGTTCAATGACAGCCATTGATTTCTTGAGTAACGTTGGACGTTATGCTCGTGTCAATAGTATGCTGGCCAAAGAGAGTGTGAAATCTCGTATGGATACAACTCAAGGCATCAGTTTTACTGAGTTTTCTTATCAGCTTTTACAAGCTTATGATTTCTGGTATCTTTATCAGCATCACCAATGTCGAGTTCAGGTGATTGTTTACTTCTCTTAAGATTATCTCTTTACTAATTCAATGTTATAGATTGGTGGTAATGATCAATGGGGCAATATTACAGCTGGTATTGATATGATTCACCGAAAGAGAGATGCTGATGAGACTGTCGAGAGAGATCAGCTGGAGAAGAAGGCATTTGGTATCACCATTCCCCTTTTGTTGACATCTTCAGGTGAAAAGTTTGGTAAATCAGCAGGTAATGCTGTATGGCTGGATGAGCAAATGACGAGTGTATTTGACTTTTATCAGGTAAAATAATGAGACTTTTTGTTCTGCACTGTATCTAATGTATGTATAGTTCTTGATGAAGACAGCCGATGCTGATGTCAGCAAATATCTGAGGATGTTTACCTTTTTATCCAAGGAGCAGGTTTCTGAAATCATGAAAGAGCATCAGGTATAGTTGACTATCTTGTCTTCAAGCACAAAAAAAAAAACTAAGTACAAAAGTGTAGCAATTCCCTGAAAAAAGAATAGCACAAAAGGCACTTGCCAATGAGACTACAGAACTTGTTCATGGTGGTATGTTACATGACTTTATTATACAGCATGTATTGATTCCTTTCTTTTAGCGGATGGTTTGCGTAGAGCGCAGACAGCTACCAAAGTACTTTTTGGAGAAGACTTGAGCACAGTGTCAGGGGATAGTATTGTTGAAGCCTTTCAATCAGATGCCAATCGCTTCATTCAACTTGAACGTTCTTCCATCATTGGGTCTGGTCTTGACAAGATTGCTGCTATTACCAATGCTGCCAAATCCCGATGTAAGTTTTTATAGAAAGCGTATGTTTGATCTGGAAGCTAATGATAGAATACTTAGCGGATGCTCAAAAGAAAATTAAAGCAGGCGGCTTTTATTTGAACAATATGCGTGTCAGTGATGTTAAACAGACAATTGAAGAAAAGGATCTGATTGATGGCAAGGTCTGCGTGTTGCGTGTAGGAAAGTCATCTTATTACTTGATTCAAGCTGTTTAGATGAGGACATTGTAATATAGATTTATATATTGAAAATAAAAAGTAGTTATTAGATTGTTTCACTTATCTGTCTATACTGAGGAATTCACTTTTATTTTATTCCTTCTCTAGTATATACACTATATATGCGCACTATTCTATGACACAATAAAAATGCAACATGTTGCTATGATACAAAATACCAAGAATTGAACGATTTATATAGTGTTGATTTTATTAGAGAAAAGATGTCTATGAGATTTTCAAATTTGGTCATTGAACAACAAGAGATAACTCGAAATTGCCTCGGCTGTGTATTGGATTAAGGAGTTTTCCTGCCTTTATGCGCTTCCCTGAATCTGAACTTCAATTACAAATTGACAAAATTCGTCAAGATTTTTGTCATTTTCAATTAACTTGTAACTGTCTCTCTCATTTATTCTTTCTCTATCTCTCTGTACTCTTTCTTCTCCCCCCCTGCCCTTTCCTTTTTCAGCTTGCTTCCTAGTAACCCACCACGCCATTATCTAACTCATGTTTGATTCAACCGATACCTCAAAAAAGAAATTTCTTGAGAATACCAGAATAGAACGAGAAAAGCGGGAGGCTGAACGTATTCAAACACAACATACACAAACACAGACAACAGCCGCCCTCGAGATTCAACGTTGGTGGCGACAAAAATCCCAACAAACAAAAGCACAATCTCAATGTTGGGCATGGTGGGATACCGCCATGGCGTCTGACCTGAGCCTGCTTGACTTTTACCAACTGTTGGGTCTCTATTGTTTTCTGACAAGACGCTCACCTGACTCTAGTCGTTTAAAGACCATTGTCAAATACCTCACTCAGAACAAACCCTCCAACATACCTTATTATGCACTCTTGATCGATATGCGTTACATGATGCAAGCACGACGCTATTTAGAGAACATCATTATGGCATGCATTACTCAGTGCACAGACGTTCATTCTGACCATACTAGCTTTGGAGCTGAATTGACCTTGTTACTTCAGTACCTGAATCCAAAGACATATCAGACAAAACGCATGTTAGATCCATCTTATGTCATTGATATTCCAGATAAAGTACTTCAGAGTGTAGCACAATCTATCTTGAGAGATACCATCTGCCAATGTAATTTTTTGCGGGAATCCTTTGTGATCTGTGTTCAAAAAATCGTTCAACTCCAGGACCGAAAGACACCCGAGACAGCCAAGATCAACGCCATGAAATTATGGCTCACCACCATGACACGACTCACCTTATACCCAGTTGAACATGCTGAACTCTCGAGCGATGCACTTGATATGGAAACAGCTTCTCGATTCTTATGGATGAATACCCTCTCTGTTCCCTACATAACCTCTCTAATTAACGAAATGATGGTGGATCGATTAAGAAAATGGGCCTTGGGCGCTATCACTCCTTACTTTCTTGTCTCTGGCTATCAAGATGATCACTATTCATCACTTGGTGGCAACGGATGTCTCTTTCTATTGGCTAATCTGATTGATCTTTGGAACAATCCAAACAACACATTACGTTCTGAGCAAGAGATGCGACTTGTCGAGATTGTCAAGTCATTTCTTGCCTTCATTATACCTTGTTTCTCTGATAGACAGTCCCCTCAATACCCTCATTATCATCCTGTTTTCAAATGGTCACAATGCAGCTGGGGCAACAACATACCCTTTAATGTGTTTGACAGGGTCATCAAACAGATAGAATACATATGGTCTCGCTCCTTTATGGACCAGGTATTTGCCAATATCATTCGATTCGACAGTAGTCAATATATCTTGGAAAACAATCAAAGACGTAGACTCTCGTT
Organism: Blakeslea trispora; assembly: GCA_025331445.1. Classification (NCBI taxonomy): domain Eukaryota; kingdom Fungi; phylum Mucoromycota; class Mucoromycetes; order Mucorales; family Choanephoraceae; genus Blakeslea; species Blakeslea trispora. Next base: position 22,741 of record JAIWNE010000059.1, on the reverse strand, counting down.
TAATAACACACAATACATCAGAAGAAAAAGCTTACAACAGCAGCAGAATAACAATATCACCATGTTTTCCATTGAGACTGAGTCTATTTTCTCCATGTATACCCAGTTGACTTGTATGTTCAAGACGCATCGAAAAGTCATCTTTTACCGCATTGCGTTCACTGCTCACCTTATGCCTCAGTTATGGAAGGTCATGAATCATTTTGGACCTGAAGGAAATATGGTCATCTATTTGAGTGCAGCTAAACGAAGTGATATTGATCAAGAGCCCCTTGTACAAGTACTTAAAGTCTTTTGTGAAGCATGTTCAATTGTGTTTCTGTAAGTGCTTCTAAAGAGTTCTTTCTGATGATTAACATTTCCTTTTATATATATATATGTATATGTAGAACATTAGATGATGTAGACATCTTTACTCACAAAAAACCATTTTCGCCTAACGATCTGATCAGCATCAGTAGTTTCTTGAATTCGTTTTACTTTACGCTTATTCAACAACATACTGCTGTGCCTACAGAGCTTCCTCCAGCGGCTGAATCTTTTAGATCTGCACGTCGATTGTTATTACAGATTTATGACCTTGATCTACACCATCCTTTCTGCCCCCCTAATCATTGGCTTCTCGTTTCTTCCATGACAACAGGCATGCGATCCTTTTTTAATTCACTTATCAGCAGCCTAAACAACCATCAAACGGCCACTCCTACAGCTCATCTCGAAACGAATGGTTCCTCTCTCTCTACAAACACAAACAACAAACGTCAATCGAATTCATCTGCATCCTTCTTTCTGAGCAATCTACGTCAAGGCGATCCTGTCCCTTTACGCATCTTGCAGCTCATGCCTCACACAGTATCCTTTGAGCTGAGACTAAAGATATTTCGTGACTGGGTAGCTTTGGATCGAACATTGACTTCCAAGACAGTCAGTCGATATATCGCTATTCGTCGAGATCATGTGTTGGAGGATGGGTTTCAGGCACTTTCTGCTTTACCTGTGTCTGCTTGGAAAAACACAATTCGAGTGACTTTTGTGAATGAGTTGGGCATGGAAGAGATTGGTATTGACCAAGGAGGACCCTTCAAAGGTGACAAGAGACACATGTAAATTCTTGCTTTAACTGACTGTAAACCAAGGATAGATTTTCTTACGCTGATGATTTCAGAGGCATTTGAGCCTGATGTTGGCTTGTTTTCAGCTACAAAACAAAACACTTTTTACCCAAGTGCCGCTTCAAGTGTTCATGGAAAAAACCATATCCAACTATTTGAGTTTATTGGCAAGGTAAAAACAAACAAAAAGTTGATCCCCTTCTACTGACTAAGTATATTTCTTTCCAGGTGATTGGCAAAGCACTCTATGAAGGTATCCTATTAGATGTTCAGTTTGCTCAATTCCTTTTGGCCAGACTGTTGGGTCGTAATGTCTTTCTGGAAGAACTAAAAGAATTAGATGAAGAAGTATGGAGGAATTTGACGTTTGTGAAGCACTATGAAGGTAGTCTATAAAGTGAAGATTGCAACAGCCTTATTAAATACATAATATAGGTGATATAGAGGATTTATGTCTATCGTTTGAAGCAGATGAGGAAGTGTTTGGCAAGATTGAATCTTATGAATTGAAATTTGTAAGGCAAAAAAAAAAAAAAAAGACAGGCATGTATGGGTGCTAAACATCCTTTGGATAGAATGGAAGAAACACATCTGTAACCAATTTTAACAAAGTCGAATATATTTACCTCATGGCAGACTATAAATTGAACCAAAGAGCTAAAGAGCAGACAAAGGCCTTTATTCATGGTTTTCGTACAGTTATTTCTGAAAGTTGGATTCGCATTTTCTCTCCACCAGAGCTTCAAAGGTAAAAAAAAAAAAAAAAAAAAAAAAGTTCTTTAAAGTCTAAATGTACTCATTTTTTTTTTGTTAGAGTGTTATCAGGAGAAGATACAGATTTTGGTATGTTTATTCCCTTTGACAAAAAAAAAAAGAGGCTTTTGCTAATGATGCCTTAGATATATATGATTTACGAAGATATACACACTATGAAAATGGTTATTTTGATCATCATCCAGTGATACGATTACTTTGGCAGATTGTGTCAGAGCTTTCATCTGCAGAAAAAAGAGCATTTCTAAAGTTTGTTACAGGATGTCCTAAACCACCATTAGGCGGTTTTGTTTATCTACAGCCTCCGTTTACCATCCGGATGGTATCGACGGATGCTAGCACTCCGGATGTAGATGGTGTAAAACTTGTCAAATCGTTCTTTAAATTAAATATCAACAAGTCAGGTAGATTGCCTTCCAGTTCAACATGGTAATATAGACGACTGTTTCTCATACGTAATCTAATCTATCTGATAGTTTCAATCTGCTCAAATTACCTGCCTACACAAAGAAGTCTCTCTTGAAAGACAAATTGTGCTACGGTAAGCTATTTTGATTTCTAAACTTCCTTGTTGCTCATGTTTTTTTTAAAAAAAAAAGCTATCAATGCAAACTCAGGTTTTGAGCTTAGCTAAAGAAGAGAAAAAGGAGGGGGGAGCGAAAATAAACCTTGTCTTTTATAAAACTTATAAGAGAGAAAAAAGGAAAAGAGAGAGGGGGGGGTATTACTCTTGTTTTCTCTTTATTCTCTTCTCAAATTGTCCAATCTTGCTTGTAAGGCAGCATCATCAGCAGATAAACCACCTTCTGGTTGAGCGATTCTTTCGGAACCAGAAGGAATTGAACTATCTGGCATTTTGAGACCTGAAGGAGTCTCACCAAGCTACCAAATTTTTTAAATCACTGACAAATGACTTTCACTTTAGGGCTTACCTCTTGATTAAAGCTAATACCAATTTCGTCCAATACTTTATTTACAATCTCATCACTCTCTTCTTCATCTTCATCTTCTTCAAAGGCATCGTCAATAGCGTCACCCATCATTTCGTCTTTCATGTCCATCATTTCACTTTCTCTTTCAAAGTCCATCATAATCTTTTGAATCTGAGGCAGGTTCATCTGTCTGTTCATCGAACCCATGGCCTTTGTAGCGCCCTTCATAGCCTCAGCCATCTGTTGGCTTGAACGCAATGTTTGAATACGAAGACCTACAGCCTGTAACTGTGTCTTCATCTGATAGAACTTTTGCACGTTACGCCTTGTTCTGACCAAGTCTTTTGCCATCACTTTACAAGCGCCCATTTGGTTGCTCTTGGCAGACTTTTTGATATCGAGTATCAGCTTCTTTTCTTGTCTCTCAAGTTTCTCTCTTTCTCTATCTAACTCGCGTTGTGCCTTTGTAATAGCACGTTGGTGCTGACGTAAAAGTTCAGCAGGTGTTTTGCGTTTACCAAACAAGAATTCCTTTAAAAAAGCAAGTAAATAAATTGTGGGTTTTGATGATATTTTTTTTTTTAATATGAATGGCATTGTTTAAAATAAGGGGAGAGAGCTTGAAAGGTATATACCATTTTTCATAGAAACGTCTTCTATCTTCATCAAATGCAAAAAAAAAAAACAAAAAGAACAGATAAAAAAAAACAAAAAAAATATGCAAAAGTAACACAAAGCTTAGCAGACAAATTGAAGGTCAACATCAATAGGATGAGAAGTACTCATTTGAGGACGTTGACTGTAATCATCAGCTAGGATTTCTCGAATATTGTTCAGTAGAGCTCTATAAGATTGATTTGGGTTTTCTCGAAGTGTGCCTAAGAAGGAATTGAGCATATTTCTTTATAAGCTTACATCATCACTTTACCTATAAATGCATGACTCATAGCACCTGTCGCTTTACCATCCTCTTTGGTATCGGCAGAAGTTTGGTTATCTTTACATCTAATTGTTTATACATGTTAGCCAATCTTCATCTGCCTGAGACCAAACTTACCCTGAAAACATGATTACATCAGCAGGTGAATAATTACGTTCACGAAGCTCATCAATCACATCTTGACCAGTGATCAGTTCTCGGCCGAGTTCTACCAGAGATTGAATCGCTCTTTCCCGCTCACCAGACAAGTACTGAATACCTGCAGACAAGAGACCTCTTCCGGCATCTTTAAAGAGGTTCTGATCTTTGATTTCTCCCTTGGTTGAATAGACAAAAGGCAGATCGAGTGCTGTACCTGAATGACAACTGTCAAAGATACATGTCAATCGACACCCTTCACACAAAGGTCTGACCATAATGTCATGCATCAAATCATCTATAATTTGACCAGATTCACCCTCATAATCTTCAAAATCAACTGGATAGATCGTTTCATCATATCCATCTTCTTCATCTCCATCTAAATCCTTGACACGGCCACCATGACCACTGAAATGGAAAAAGAATCTATCATCATCAATTGGTCAACTACCTTAGTTTTCCCTTGTTTCTATCTGACTTACGAATCGTTCGGTTGAGAATCAGACACAAGCCATTCCATAGCCGATAGAATATTGTTTCTTGTAGGATAGAACTTGCTCTCTGGATCTTGGTCATCACTCAATACAACCATGTCTTCTTCTTTAAACCCGTATAACGATATAAGAAACTCTTTAATGTTTACTGTATCATTGATGCATCCTTTCAATTCGTGGTCTGTGTTCAAGTAATTGATGCCAATCAACAAAGCCTTCTTCTTTCCTTTACCTGTTAAAGATGAGTCAAACAAAAGAAATGACTGTTATCATGATGTGACTTACAGTTGGATATCTTGAAAGGTACTATGCCATGCTTCTTTATTTTTGGGTCCACATGTAAGAAAAGCGAACTCTTTTCGAATTCAAGATTGTCACCATAGGGCACTTTAATTCAGACAAGACTAAATTAGTGATTCCCTCTTTCCTTTTAACCGATCCAATGATATTTCTTTATTATTTACCTGGAGTAGAAGGTTGGTGTTCTGACAAGAAAGGAGGTTGAGGGTATGTAGGATTGGGATCTGCCAAATCACTCTCGGTAAAAGTAGGATCCTGTTCATCTGAGCCTTCTTGTTCATGAGGGTATCTAGTCTATGATATTGCTTAGGTGTATAGTGACTATAGATTCAGCATTTGCTTACCTCAGAGTCAGACATTATGTTGATATAAAACAATGAATGTAAAGTGATTTGAGAAAAAAGAGAGAAAAAAAAAAAAAAAGAAAAAGAGTGTCAAGTAACCATGGTTATTTATAACATTTCAAAAAAAGACATGTACGGATTAACGGAAGGATATTCCGCCTTGCACAAATCAGATCCATATTGTATAGCCCGACTATTGTTGCTCAGCCATCATAGTCAATTGTAGGCGAAATAGAGTGATTTCTTTCTTTTTCTTTTGATATCACTATGCCCTTTTTTTATTAAAATCAACAAAGAACGCAATGGTTCTTATTCGGTCAATTATCTCATTCTTATTGGTAAAAGAACAATACAATGGTAAAGGTCACGTGTTGCATTTGCCACGATCATTGTGATCACTTGCTTCTTATTGTGCGCAAGTCCAAACTAAACAGCTTATTAATTCAGTGAACTCAGCAATTAAACAGGCTGTTGAAGGTTCTGAACTAATAGTAATGTAACTGACTTGAATCAGCAAAAGCTGGCAATGCTTGTTTATCGAGGTATTTCATTTTGCTTTTCAGGCATTGTCAAACACCTCCTTTTATGTTTTTTTTTACAAGCATAGATGATGTGTCAAATTAGACTTTGTCATAACTTGAGTGAAGCAACTTTAGACCAAACAAACACTTTGCCCTGTCCAACTTGAATAACAATCTAGCCCCCAAAAAAAAACGATATATTGCCGATTTGATGACTCAAACTGCGTAGCCACTTGATTCAAATGAGAGAATCTACAAGCCTGTTATGCTCAAATGAAAATGGTATCATAACTAATGATTTTCTTTATTTTGTCCTTTCTCTCTTGAGAGCCAAGGGGGGAAATAAAGACTAATTGCTCTCTATTCTGGACTGAAGAACAGATGCCGCAGCCATTGAACTCGCAGCATGCAGATTGCGACTATTGTAGTAATAACATTTACAGCCTCATTTATTGCACTTCACGTGTTGCTTGTGTTTCGTTTCTTATACAGAAGAAAAAGTACTTGAGTGTATATCTCAGTGATTAAGAGCAACATGTCACTCAATAACAACATTAGGAGCTTCTGGTATTGTAGCAGCCATAACTGAGACTTTGTCTCTTCAACATGTGCTGGTTTCACTGTATGAGGATGGGTCATTGTCGATGAGTAGTAGTTGAACGATTCCTTTGAGGTTTATGTAGTGTGTCATGCCTTTTGCTCGCTAATGATGCACACAGTTGTGTTTCTTGCATGACTTATATACACTACTTGAGTGCAAATGACTCTCTTATTCTCAAGTCAAAACCAAGGCTACAACCATCCATTATGATCAAAATATGCTTCTTGTCTTTCTGGATAATGACTTACTTTTTGCCCTTGCAATCCTTGGTACTCCCTCTCTTGAAACAGGACTGAATTTTTTCTTTCTTTCTTTCAGGCACAATCGATCTTTTGCTTTGTTGAGAAAACTACCCCCCCTGTGTCACTATTTGCTCTGTCAATGCTTGAGAGAAGCAAAAACTATCCCAATTCATCTTTTTGTTTCATTGAATGCTTTCTATGTATTTTGGATTTGTAAACCATCTAAAGCACCTAAAAAGCTTTGACTTGGTCGATTTTTCTTCAACCTATAGCACTTGCAAGCTTGATCTATTTCAACTCGACAGCTTCCATCTTTAGTGCATCATTCTATCTGCTAAAAAAAAATATAGATGCCAGTTGTTTTTCAGTAAGCTTTATTTTAAAAGGTATTGCTTAGAAAGCAATCCCTACAAACAATCTCAAGTCGGAAACTTTTGCCCCCCCCCTTCTAATCACCCTTAAGCAGAATTACATGTCTCAAAAGACAGCCATCAAAATAATCTATTGAAGCAACTACTAAACCATATTAAATTCCTAACAATAGGGGGCATAGAAATCCTGAAACACAAATGATACACCAAAACTAAATAGCTCCGCTCGCTACCTAAGCGCCAATTACATCTTTGTGTAATCGGCCATGCTTTACTAGTCAGACTTGCAAGTAAGAAGCTAAAGAACAGAAAAAATAAAATAGAAAAAAAAATCAATCTGATAAGATCCTTGTCTTAGTCTAACCTTGTCTCAGACCAATAACCAATAAGCTTCTTTGATCTGATACGTCACAAATTAGATTATAAGAAAAAAAAAAAAAAACTTTATTTTTGGTTCCTTTTTTTTTTGTTTTCTTTTTATTTTTTTTTTTCTTTGTAATTATCCATGTTTGAAGCAAAGGGCATTTCTATGAAACTAAATGATAACCGCTGGTTATTCAAGGATGTCAATATTGACTTGGAGAAAGGAGAAACACTTGTTCTTAGAGGTCCGAGCGGTGCAGGGTAAAGTAGAAATCATTTAGTCAAGTTCCAACACTTAATTCTTTAAAATAGCAAAACAACATTGTTAAAGTGTATTGCAGAACTTGTTCCTTATACAGCTGGCCAATCAAGTTTATATGGAAAATCACCTACTCATTTCGGTATACCCACATGGCGATCTAGAGTCATGTATGTTCCTCAAAGACCAGCCATTCATCCTGGTACACCCATGGACTTGTTTAACATGGCCAAGAAATATGCTTCACAGAAAGGAAAATATTTTGATGATCCTGTAAGATAGATTGAATTAGAGTCTTGAACTGGCTTCTCATGATTATAATAGGTAAAGATCGGTATGGATTGGAACTTATCGGAAGCTCACTTTCATGAAACCTGGAATTATCTATCAGGTGGTGAAATGCAAAGAGTTTCTTTAGCTATAGCCCTGGCTTTAAATCCTGAAGTTTTGTTATTAGATGGTATGTTTTCCAGAAAACAAAAAGACTATGCATCAAACTGATCTTACTTGATTGCTAGAACCTACATCTGCTCTAGATCCTGAAACAACTCTACTTGTTGAAAAAACCCTGAAGGGCCGTACCTGTATCTGGATTACACACAGTCCTCAACAAGAAGACAGAGTAGCTACAAAATCACTTGTGCTACCTCGTTTAGGCTATAACAGTAGTTCTGTAGACGATGATTCAGATGGAACTGCCACTGAGATTTCCCTGTCGATGGAATAAGTTTTTTCCACGCATACAACCCCTCTCTTCTTTTAAACCAACTCCTTATATTATTTATTTACATAGCCTATGTATTATGATATGTTATTTCCATAAAGTTTTTCTTTATTTCCTTTCATATGCCAACATGTTTCGTATTTGCTTTTTTTTTTTGTTTCATTTTTTGGAGTAAGAAAAGAGATAAACGTACCAGTAAGACACAAACCTCTTTATTGGTGTTTATAGAACAGACATCCCCCCCCCCTCCTTAGCACACAAAGTAATTCAAACATTAGTTTTTTTGTACTCCATAAAAAGAAAAAGGCGCACTTTTTTCAACTCTGGGAATAGTTAAAACTCAGTCTAGTAGGTCCCGAGACATAAATTGTACTTTTCTCTTTTCTTTCTCCTTATTTTTTACTTGATACACAAAATGAAATGAAATGAAATGAAATTGAGCTACGATTATAGTCTACAAGTTAGAGAGCACGATTGCTGTATATTCTAATTATATTTTGTTTCGAGTACAACGTTTGTTGATATCGGTGTTTATTATTACAAAGCAAAGAGGCCTTTTGTTCGTTCTAAATACAATTCATCAACCCAAGGCTGATTTTGTTCTTTTGAGATCGATACTGTTGAGCAAATAAGAATCGATCAGTTTCCTACCTCCTTTTCAATTTATGGTGAGGGAAATTGTGTCATCATCCATCTAGGATCAGTTATCGCCCTTATGGCACCATTTTTGAGTTTATAAAAATCGATTCTTGTTCTTATACGATCGGTTCTGTTATTCTTTATGTTATCAGTAAGGTGTGTTGATCACCTGATCTACTTTAGTTTCTTTCCATCTTTAGTCTAAAATCTTTTCATGTTGATCATTTTTGTATATCTTTTAGTTTCTTGTGTGCCTTGTTACATGATTAAAGTTGATGCTTACACAGTTTGGCTAGATCTTGTTACACAATTAGCAGCATATTTAAACAACATGAAAGAGGGCATCTGATAAAAAAAAAAAAAGAAGCTAATCATCAAATATTTTTTTTTAGGGCTAACTTTAACAAAAAAAAAAAAAAAAAGAAGCATATTACTATTATTATTATTTTTATAAAAAATTCTTATTTATTTCGCTTAAAGCAAATCGGCCTGCAATATCTAACATAGAAGTAATAACAATAATATATACATGATTTTCTTAACAAAAAAAAAAAAAAAAGTTTGGGAAAGGGGGGTCAATAATTTTTTGAAATGTTACTGTCAACAGTATACTTTTTCCAAGAAAAATAGATGGGGGGAATTAAATAAAGCACTTAAAGAATGAAGCATTAACAAAATGAACGAGATATATATATATAAAAAAAAAGATATATATATAAGAGAGAGAGAGTGTGTGTGTGTATATAGATCAAGAAATGAAAGGAATGGAAGGAGAATAAGATTAGATGTTTTTATAGCGTCTTCTGCCTGCTGCTTTCATAGCTTGCACTTCTTGGCTCTTGCGACATTGTTCTTCCACACGTAAATGTCTCTTGAGGGCATCTGTACGAGCAAATGCCTTTTTACAGCAAGGACAGGCATAGGGTTTATCGCCTGTGTGAACACGAATATGGCGTTGCAGATCATGTTTACGAGCAAATGCGCGTGGACATAAATGACAAGAATAAGGTCGATTGTTGTCTGTAGAATATTTATTGTGCTTTGGCTTTTCATAGAACAGAGGCGATGAAACAGGTGAGCCAGAGGAAAATGAAGAGAGAGAAGAACACGATTCGACAGAGGAATCATTGTCGGGTAATGAATGTCTGTGAATATGCATGGTAGGTGTTGTCCAATACATTGGTCCATTGTAAAATAATTCGTTTTGAGAAAGCGAAAGGAAATCAAATTGACTTGTTGAATAATCCATGTTTGACTTGAGATCATTGGGCATAAAGAGGTCGTCGGTACAAGGGATCGTCATGGACATGGGAAGATGTGTGGCCACAGTAAGCGGAGCAGGAGTAGGAGCAGCAACAGTAGTAGTAGGGTGGTAACCGGATGTCAATAACAAATCCATATCATGATTTTCGGTGTATGAAAAAGGTTGCTTATCAGGCACCATCATGAAGGAAGGATGAATAGAGTGATCAATTGTGTAAAGATTATACATTTCTTTTTTTTTTATTAAGTTAAAGGCTTGTTGGGCTTGAAGAGAAGAAGAAGAAAAAAAAATATAAAGTAAGGAAGAAAAGGAAATGAATTCGAAGCGTTCAGCCAGTGCTTAAATAAGAAAAAAAAACATGCAATCGACCCCAGACCCCTTATTCTTTCTCTCTTGACCACTAACCTTGGATTTGTTTCCATCTCTTTCTCTCTCTCTCTCTGCCCCCCCCCTCCCCTTTTTCCACTTTCTTCTATTTTTATATATAGAAAAAAAAACAAGGGGGGAAATGAACGCGTAAAAATTTGCCTTGGCTCCTTTGTAATGCCTGGATAAAATAACATTAATAACTCATGTCAATTTGTGTTTAACGATATTTACTTTGAGTCACGCATGTATTGTAAGAAAACAAAACAAAACAAGTGTACTTGAAAATCGATCTTTTTTTTTTTTTTTTTTTTTGTTGTTACCTAATGCTTGTTTGTATTGACTGGTTGGAATTAAAGACATGTTTCAACATTCAGTCTCTCTCTCTTTCTTTCTTTCTCTCTTATTGTTTTGGGCCTTTGAACTATAGCCTTATTCAATGTCTATGATATCAGCCATTCTTTTGTTTTTGCTCCCTCTTTTTTTTTGTTTAACTTTATAAGGTAGTTGATATGATATTAGCCCCCGTTATTATTCCTCTCTTATTCTTCTCTTGCTTCCTCCAAAAAAAAAAAAAAAAAGAAGGGGAGAGTGAGGCAAAAAAAAAAAAAAAAAAAAAGAGAGCAAAAAAGAAAATAGATAAACCAGCCAATCAAATAATTTGGGCAATCAGTAATTCCATAAAGTGTCATTTAAATGTAATGATCTATTTGTTGTTTATTTCTGCAGCCTATATATATACTCCTTAAATCTCTGAAGTAATGATGACTTCATCTTAAATCATCCTCCTCCTCATACAAGTGTCAAGAAATGACATAACCTTGTGTTTCCCTCTTGCCAGTTGAAATACAACCATGTTTTGCAGATAACAACCAAGGCAATAAATCCAAAGAAAAAAAGTAAGAAAATGAGAGCAACATTCAATGTGTCCATCTTAAACTTTTTATAGTCAAACTTTCTTCTAAACAATAATTAGGGAGTCCCCCTTAAAAAAAAATGCGCTGTTGTTTTTGTTTTTTTCTCGTAAACTGTATTCTTTTTGGTTCTTTTGATTTCCTCTGCTTTACGTTCTTTTCGTTGCTTCCCCCCCCCCCTTCCCCTTTTTTATCTTTGGGCAATAAAATGGCATGGAAACAAAATAGACGAGAAAATAAAAAAAGAGAAAAGAGAGAGAGAGAGAGAGATGATAGATTTTGAAAAAAATTGTAGCCTTTTAATATTTTTCTGATTTTTGTTCTATTGACTTCTACAATTACACAAGATGAAGTGTGCACGGATTTCTTGACTCCGCCTTTGGAGGCACAACATGAAGAAAAAAGGGTTACAAGTATAGAGAATGTTTTAGAAGAAAAAAAAAAAAGACAGAACGCCCAAATTTCCTTTAAAAGCAATTTTCTGGTTTAGCTTAAGGTACCTTGATAGTTCACTACTTTCTCTTTCCTTCTATAAAAAAAAACTTGTTCTCCTTAAACGCCCTTGTTGGTAAGCTCACTTGTTTGACAAACAAGAAACCTTGTTTGGTTAATTGTCTGTGTATTAGATGATGTGATTTGTTATCAAGCAAAAACAAAATAGAACAAGTTGGAAAGAAATCGTTTATTTTCTCTTTTGTGAAAGTTGATGATCGGAAGGTGTTAAGAGTTCAAAACTACACAGTAAGCCTTCACCTACACTCATGATAGCACCAAAGTTATCAAATTCACCACAGTAATTTGGTGCACTAAAGACAGTAACCAGTGTCTGTCCATTAAAGAACTGATAACCATCTTCCACTACCATATGTGCTCGACAGACCAAGTCTAGATCAAATTTTGCCAAAAACTCGTTAATCACCTTTTTTCCAAAGCAGTAAGAAACGCCACGCTCGTTATCTTCCCAGTCAACAGAGATATCCGCAGGATCTGCCCAAAGCAGGTCGTTTAGCAATCCGTAGTCGGGAACATCCGTAGGTCGTTGAATGTTTCTGATATCATCCATACTATGTAGAGAGGGCGATAAACCACCATGTACACAAAATATCTTTCCTGCCACAATACCAGCGATAGGTAAGGTATTGAATACATCCACAAATGTACGCCAAATCTTGGGACTTAATCGACGCTTACATTCATCATAAAATCCATAGACTACAATTTTTTTTTTATCAGTCTCTCTCCTTTTTCTTGTACTGATGCGCAGTACATCTATCCCCGTTTACTCTCTCTCTTTTTTTTTTTCGAGTCTTACAATTAGATGGCAAGAAAAAAAAAAAAAAAAAAAAAAAGTAAACAAATGACGTGCTTGCGTACATGTATGCATGCACACACTTTGAGAACAAGGGGGATGATATTGCACTTGCGCCCTTTCGGAACTATTATCGTCTTACCTTTAGTAACGTTGGCTGATTCGTGATTGCCTCGTAAGATAAAAAAGTTTTCTGGAAACTTTATTTTGTAGCACAATAGTAGCAAGAAAGTTTCCAAGCTTTGTTTGCCACGATCGACATAGTCACCCAAGAACAGATAATTTGAGTCTGGAGGAAATCCACCCATTTCAAACAAGCGAATGAGATCAGTGTATTGTCCATGGGTATCACCTACAATTTTGACAGGTTGACTTAATTCAAGTAAGGACTTGATACATGTCAATAATTATTTTCCCAAAAAAAAAAAAAAACGTCATTCTATTGACTTACAGGTTGACTCAAGAAAATATCCATGGCAACTCGACAGATAGCTGTGACTTCTGATGCCTTTAGACATAATTGTTTAGGTACTTTGGTTGCATACCCAGCATCTAAAAGTCTACGGATGTAATCATCAATATTGGCTATACTGCTCTGTAGGTTGACACTGGAGATGGAATTCATGGTCAATTGATTCATGGAGGAGACAGTCAATTGGTTGTTATCTAGGTTGTCTATCTCGATAAACTGTCCCGATGATCTCTTGGGTGGCCAAAAGTCAGATTGAGCCAACAGCTTGTGCTGCTGAGGGTGTTCTACTTTGCCCATATAAGCATCCCCATTCTGAATGGTATCTTGTGCCTGCTCATCTTCGTCGCTCTCTTTCGTTGGACGACGATCGCCCACAGGGTAATCAGGGTTTAACTGAGAAAGTGCCGAATGACCATTGGATTGTGTACTTTTGCGATGTTGTGAGGAAGTCACAAGGATAGAGTTCACTGACTGTGTTGTGTTTGTACTGTATTCGTTGTCAGCACTTGTAATATCCAATCGGGGCACTTGAGGGGGTGCTTCTTTGTGGCGCTTTTGTTTGTGCTTCTGAAGCTTTTCTTTCTTTTTTGAAATTGAATTGCCCATTTTACTTTTTTTTTTTTGTTCACTAAAAAAAAGAAAAAACAAAGGTTAAAGAAAAAAAAAAAAAGAAAAAAATTCCCCACCAAGAAAAAAAAAAAAAAAGGATGATCATGATTACAACAGTTGCGGAGTTAGAGAATGATAATAAGCTTGGTACTGTTTTTTTCAAACAATTAGAGAAAACAAAAGAGGTGTTTTTTTTCTTTATTGTTGTCTTTGCTTTTGAAACAATAGAAAAACAAAAGAAAGGGTCTTTAAAGAGTGGTCAGATTTGCTTAAATAGCCTTTTAGTCATGGGAACAAAATTCAGTGAAAGAAAGCACAAGAAGATTTCTAGATCATCTCGAACGTCTATCAAAGAAACTCATTGACATGCTCATCTTCACTACTCTTCTTTGTGTTGTTCATTCAATTTGACTTGCACAATTCCGGTTTACGCGAGATTTGTTGTTTCAGCAATTGAATGACTAAAGTTGGCTGCTTTCTCACTCTCTCTTGACTTTAGTCTTACACAATGATTATGTATGCAACTGTCCGCTTTTCTTCCCGCGCAATTGTTTGGTGTAACTCTAGTCAAGAGGAAGGTTCTATATAACAACAAAACACTCTTGTTTGAAAGAAAGAAAGAAAATAACGTACATTGTTGATTGTGATAGAATCAGCTCAACTGTCAGCATGCCAAGTAGCCATACATTGACTCGTTTGGCTATTTTGACAATTGTAAATACATAAGATTTTTATTGATAGCCGACTTGTTAAAATCGATCAAGATTGTCTGTAATTGATAAAAAAGAAAAAAAGACTAAGCAGTTCTTCATGCCTTGTAAGAGAAAATAAAAGAGTAAATATGGCCTACTTGGCTATAAGTCTATTTTATGCTAAGAAAGATAGTCTCGCATTGTAAAAAAAAAAAAAAGGGGAGGCAAAATTTACCTTCCGCACAACAAACCTTATTTTTTTTTTTTTTTTTTATGTTCTGATTTTTCTTAGGTGTATACCTACTTTTTTATCTATTTATTCACTTTTCTTCCTGATGCCACGACCAAAAGGTTATAGCACCAAGTATGTACTACGCCCCAAGACGCAGACTTCGACTTCAGTTACTTGGAAGAATCTGTATTCTCAACTAAATAACCCAAGCATGTATCTATGAGTACCATTTTATCATTATTATCTTGAAAACCTATAGAATAGCAAAAAAAAAAAAAGAAAAAGAAAAAGTATAAACACATATACATTTCTTTTTTTTCCCACTCGTATAGATTATTGGATTGAGACTGAATGGCAAGCCTGGTCACTTATTCAATATGCTCTCAGCATGTTTGACATCAACCCGTGTCTAACAAAAAACTCGCTCAGGAACTCCTTTTTACGCGACCTAGAACTGATCAAAAATACCTTTTCGCATATTGAGCACATGTCTTTAGCAGTTCAGTCTCTCATGCTTGATACTTCAGAAGACCAAAAAATGCTTGATCATTTCTGGAATCTACATAGTGAACAATTGATGAAAATGGCGATTGAGAAACAAGTAGCGCGCGCTACAGTCATGTTTCAAAATAGCCTAAAGCGCTCCTTCCAAGAGATTGAGCCTGTTCATAGGAAAAAGCTGTGTACGAATGAAGGCAACTCTACAGGCTTAAGTCGTGAGGACCGAAAAGACATGACAAACACAGCTAAAGTAGATTCTATATCATCTTTCTTTTCCTCGTCGTCACCAACATCACCACCACCGACAACAAGTGCTTCATCTTTATCTACAAATGCTGTAGAGCCTTCGTCTTCTCTCGAGATCAACTTGATTCGTTCTTCTTATCCATCCTCTTTGCACGCTGAGTCACACACAGACAAGGAAGAAAGTATTGAGCTAAAAGTTGATGAGGCATCAAGCAATACAGAGGAAGAGATCAACAAAGCGGATCATGACAAAGCAGAGAACGATGACATACAAGACTCAAGTCCAAGCGATACAACTGTGGTTGTCATTGAGAAAGACAGCCAAGAAGCACCAACACTCAATCGTTTGTCTCCTGCCATTGAAGTCGACTCTTCGCCTGCAGCCAAGTCGCACAAGACAGTCAGCAGCCGTAGCAATGTATTGCATGAAACTTCAGCACACAAACCTTCACCAACCAGCTGTGCACATCCTGGTTCAGCTTCATCTAAGGACAATACAAATTTACCTCCAGATGCACTTGTGTTGATTGAAGTACTAAAGAAACACAAAAGCAATGAAAAAGGAGACGCAGATAATGCATCATCGGAGGAGTCAAGCAGAGATTCTGCTAATCAAGAAAACTTGGCAGACAAATCCCTACCTCAAGAGTCAAACGACGTTGAGACATCGAGTGACAATAACAGCAATAGCGACGTTTTAACTGATAACGGAAATGGAGGTAATGATCTCACTGAGGACACTCGAGATGAAGCGCAAATCACAGACAACGAAATCCAGCAAGAGTCACAGGAGCAACCTGAGAAAGAAGAAGATGCTAAGGATGATGAATCGGCAGGAATGAATGAGTCAATGAAACTGGACAATGCACAAGACGAGATGATGAGAAAGAGCATAGTCGAAGTGGACATGATTTATTACCGACCAAACAAAAAAAGCATAGGCACTATTCTCAAGCGATGGGCCTTTTCAATACATTTACTTCATTATGTTCATAAGAAAGATATCACAGAGATCGAACAAAAGAACATGGTATTTGGCTTATCGTCTATTCTCGATCTCTCCCAAAGCGCTCTAACTCAGAAAGAAGGCACTCAAGCATATTTGTTTAAAGAGATATGGGCTACAATGAAAAAAGATATCATGGAAAAGTTTTCTACACCTCAGCCTAGTCAGCATCAAATCAGATTTCAAGCACAATTCCGTGCAATGTATGGCAAAGCAGATATTCAAACATTCTTGAAAGAAATTCAATCTAGAACAGCCAAACCACCAGCTTCTAGTGAATTGGCAAGTCTATGGCGCATCATGAGACGCTGGACCAGCCTGATTCGCCAAGATAACCTGAGTGAATTGACGAGGGATAAATCGGTAGGAATCGAAATTGAGTATTTCCGAAAGGTCTGGTCTCCTATTTTTCAATTTCTGTTTCCTGCTACAGAGAACATTCGTCTTAAGGTTGGCTACCTAGATGATGTCTATCCAGCTTCAAGCAAATACAATTTCAAATTGGTAGCACAGATTGAAAACAAAGACTATACTCTTGCCATAGGTGAATGTGCAGCTCCAAGCTCGAGCAACGAAGGTGATACTCTGTTGAGAAAAGGAAAGGATGCTTTGGACGAAATGATCAATATTATGAATATACCCGAAGACAAACGATACATGACATGGCTTATTAATATTCAAGGTAAAAAAAAAGAAAGAGAGAAATCAACCATCTAGTTATACACTGACAAAGACTAATCTTATATACATAGGTTTTTCATGCACCATATCCACCATCGAATTGATGGCTAACGGTCTTTATGTCCATATACCGCGCTTCACTTTCTGTCTACCCCACAAGTTATTAGAAGTTCACTCTTTCATTCGGATTCTTAATAGCTTTATTTCTATGAAGTTTGAACTCAAGAACAGTCAAGATACCATCCTAAACTACATAGAATCCAACCATGCTCAATCCAGAGCTCTTTCAAACAGGGGAAAAAAGACAAGATGGATACGTGATACCTGGCATGCACCTAAAGATGGAGACGAGTCACATATACCACGCTACTTTACAACACATCCACCTTTTAGTAACAGGCGAAATATGGCTGAAATCATAAAGACAGATTTTTAAGTCAGTAATAGAGATAAACGTTGTTTTCTTTTCTCTTTTTTTTTTTTTTTATTTACAGAGTCGATTTGGGAGTTGGTTAAGCAATAAATTATTACTATTTGATAGGCGAATCATTTCTTGTGCTTTCTTTTTTTTTTATTTATTTAAAAAAAGTAGTTGAATGGGAGCCAACACAAGTACTTTGCCCTTACACCGAAAGGAAAAGGACATAAAGACACTACCTCCTTTATCGAGATCGCCTCGGAAGCTGCTTGCACTTATATTAGTTGGGCTTATCATCTTGTATTCCTTCTTGTCATCTAAAAGTCATGTCGACAGAGAAGTACTTTATAATCCCTCTGCAGACTACAACATCAATCCTCTCTTTTGGGCACCCAGTCTATCTGAGAATGCCAAAAGTGCTTATCCTTCAGAATATTTTACAGCAGAGGCACTTCGAGAAAACGAACTAAATCCTGTTTCGGCTGTCTTGTTGCGTGTAACAGACGATGATGAGAGCATTGTCTATGCAGTCAAGCATCTGTTGAATTATCCTTTTATTAGTGATATTTACATTCATAACTTAGTTCCAAATAGGCCATTGACAAGACAAGTAAGTTTATCTGTGTGCACGTCCATAAGAAAAAATGCTCACCTGTTTTATATATAAAAAACAAAATAGGCTTTTAACCTAGATCCTCAAATAGATATTAACATAGAAATTCTTCAGTCAGACGAACATTTGAACAGTATGGCACGCTTTACTACTTGTGCCACTGCTTCTCGACTCTATTGTTACTTCCAAGATGACACCTATTTAAACCCCTACATGGATTCGCTCTATACCAACTTCTTGCGCTTCCCTACTTTGATTCATGCCAACGCAAAGCCCTCTCATTATGAGCGGGAAATGAAATGGCGATTCTATAATAGAGATATCAAGTTACATTCAGGCTATGCTGATTTCCGCTATGGCGCCTTTGTACCTCGATGGAAGGTACAGAACTTCTTAACGCAGCTAGGTAAATCAGGCCTAGTCAAAGATAGTATTCGTCGTGCAGAGCACTACTTTAGTATCTGGATGAACCAGTACCCTTGGTTACTTAGCAATTCTCCCTATGTTGCTAAAGGACATAAAGCTTCCGATCAAGATGTCGCCTTTGATCCATCATTGGACCGTTATACTGTAAGCTTTTTTTTTCTTCTCTTCAATTGTATCGTTAATACTTGTTGAACAATAGTATGATGCTGTGCGTCATTTGCAACGGTCATTGACAGCAGATCAGTCAGTAGCACCTCAAGATTATTTCGAAAGAGCAGAAGAATCACCCGCTTTGTCTTACCGCGATGTGCGTTCTTCTTGCACGAATGATCGATGTCTATTGATTACCAACATGGATCCTTTTGTGCAGCCTCAACAAGTTCATTTTGATTATGAAAATATCACTTCGATTGGTAAATTAGAACAGGCTTATAATGAATTGGCCAGTATACCTGAGTCTTTTCGTTGGGATGAGCATGCTTTCCATCGGGCAGTGGACAGCGATCCTAACACCTGTTGGAACACAATGCATGGTAAGGATAAGAAGAGAAAGATGTTGTATGACACTTTACTAAGAGAAAATTTTACTATAAAAAAAAAAGCACCAAAACAGGGAGATTACCTTGGTTTGATGTTAGTGGGTACAGCCAATACCAAAACAATAGTAATTCATACACCTCAAAGCATGCAAAATCCTGAAAGACAGTTGGAAGTCTCTGTCCTCCAGAGCGGAAGTGAATGGACTCGTTGTAGAATAACGGATCAGACTGTACAGAATACGGACCGAATCACATTGGATTTACATTGTCCCACTGCTATTCAGTATTTTAGAGCCATTAAAGTGGCCTTCACTAAGCAACAAACAGAACCTTTCCAGATCTGTGGAATCTCAATGGATACACTTTCTGTCTAAAGTTTATATACAATAAAACCAAAAAAAAAAAAGAATAGAAAGCAACGAAATGCTAGCGTGTATAAATAGTAGCATCTACAGTCCATGAAGGACTCAAATACTTTGGTTTAACATGATCTAAGAAATGCTGACGCCATTCTCTAATAAATGCCTCTAAATCTGGCCAAGTCTCCAAATTATCTTCGTTCATAATGCAAGTTGCTGTCAATTGACGTATGGCTTCCTGTCCATGTTCAATAAAGTCAGGTCCCTTAAAATGGTCCTGTAGTTCACTACAGATGGCTAGTATTTGATCAAACGTCTCATCCCCTTCCTTTTGATCATAATCTTTCCAAAACTGCGACACTATCTCCTTTAGTGTTTCTTGACGGTCTAAAGGTATTTTATCGCTCGATCGAATAAGAGCTGAGGCTGCTTTTTTGGCCCGTTTGTGTTCAGGCAAATAAACCCATCCTCTACCTTCAAGTGGAATACTGAATCGTTTTACACCTTGTTTTTTGAATGCAGTTGCTTTTTGTTCATAGCTGTCGTGACAATGCTTACATAGCAGTAACAAATCACGGCTCTATTGAAAGGTCAGGAAACATTCTTATTCCTTTAGGCTATAAAACTTACTGACTTTGACTTGACCACTAATGGCATCCAATGTCTATACATTTCAGGCACTTTTTTTTTGTTTTGAAACATTCAGTCAATGTAATTTAAAGACACAAGAAGACTTACCAACATGATGTATAGTTAGGTACTGATCACCACCACAGGCTACACACACATTAGATCGATCTTCTGTCATGTAATCACCTTGAGCATGTCCGTTGCCTTTTGCCTCGAAACTGAGTTTGATGGCTCTACTTTCGTCTGGCAAAATAGAAGCCAAGTCTCTTTTCAGATACCATTGTGCTTTCTTTCTATTGCCAAACAGTATAAATTTGAGTGTCCTTTTTTTTTTTCTTATTGTTTGTTTCAACTTACTCATTGCAGCGAAACATGAGCTTGTGATGCTTTGAATATACTTTCCAGTTCTCATAGATAATATTTGACTTTTTGCTTTGCATCACAACTTCTTTCTTCTCGCTAGGCATCTTTTCTCTTTCTTTCTTTTGTATTGCTAACAAAAATAAAACACACTCATTTCCAGAAATTATTATAGCATGAGCTGAAACCGATTTAAGGGCAATATCAGTCACTTTGTAAACCAAAAGCACACTTGGGCTTTTCTTTAATAGCTAATAAATAAACATGTAATGTAGATATATATAGATATATATATAAATATATATATGTGTATGTATGTATGTATGTATGTATATATATATATGTATGTAAGTGCAGATTGCCCCGGGAAACAATGGAAGGCTTAGCATAGTTTTTGTCTTAAATGTACATCCAACGCTTTTCTCTGTCTGCCTAGCCATGAAGAAGGCGTTGATCGCATAGCCAGTGGTGAACTTCCTCTATCATTACGTCGCACAAGATCATACCATGCTGAAATGATCAACTGCTGCTCAATCTTGGATTGTTGGCGTACATCATGAATTTGTTTCTATAGCAACATGGTAAGATATACGTCGCTTCACAATCACTATATCGATTACCTTTAATAAATCATGCTCTTCTTCTTTAGTTCTTGGTGCTCTGTTCAACAGGCCAGCTTGATCGTCGGCTCTGCCCATATTAGAGAATCGGACAGTCATTTCTTGCAACAATTGACTGTAGAATTTGATCATCTTTTTTTTTTTTATAAGTAGAGTAAATTAAAATGCTTCCTTCAATAAATGTCAGCATGACTTACATCTCTCACTTTGCGGATCTTTCCTTGTGTCTCATTGATCTCTTCTTGAAGATGAAGCACATGGATTTGCAGACTGGCATTTTGCTGCTTGATGACTTCAAGATCTTGACTATAAATTGATTTTTCCCCCATTTTTTTTTCATAAGCATGGTAGGATAGATGGATATTTACAATTCACTTACTCGCTTAATCCCGGTCTATCCGCAAATGACTCTTCTGCATCTCTATTGTTGCTGATGCCATTCAGATAGTTGGCTTCAACTAACATACGGTTGATATCGTGTAACTGCATCTTGGTTATGTCCTCTAACCGGTTCACTCTATCCTGTATCTTGCTGTGTTCTTTTTCAAAATTCTCTAGGCTAGCCTTATTCTTGGCTACACTACGTGTTCCTTCTGTAACGACTGTTTCCAATCGAATCGTGCTTTCCTTCAAGCTACTGGACTCTTTCTCCAGGTCCAAAATACGCGAGCGGAATGCCATAATTGTCTGTGTTTGATTCAATAAAGAGTCAGGAATACCGTTTCGGATTTGCATCAATTCTTCTCTCAGTTTGTTTCTTTCTTCCAGTACAGATTCATAATCCTGTTAAATAAAAACAAAGAGAGAAGCGATTTAGATAAGCAAAAAATAACAACAAGGTGTATAGAGACTTCCTCCTTTTTTTTACCTTCTGAAGCTGTGCTTTGTGTACCTCTGATGTTTCTACTTCTTCGGTATTGTTGACAGGTGATGTCTTTGACTCCATTTCTTTAATCTGCCGTTGCAATCTTCCAATGGTTAAACGCCTTTTTAAAAAAAAATGTTAAATGTGTGTTATGGTTATAAGAGAATGCACATTTACAGTTCAGTCACATTGGCTTTCTTCATATTTTCTTCCATTGTGTCTCCATTTTCTTGCCATCCATCTTCATCAATCACCACACTAGCACGATGGCTAACCACTTTGTCCATAGTTTGGCCACCGCCAAGCTCGAGCTCCTTGATATGCTCCTCCAGCAACTGAACCTGCTCCATGTTGCGGTCGCGCTCTGTTTCGAGATAGGCACAGCTATCAGTCATGATCTTGAGATCTTCCTCTAGTCGACTTTTCTCTTTTGAAATCTCACGGTTGCTCAATTCAAGTTGTTGTACTTGATCCTTGTATGAGTCCATCAAGGTTTTGAAGGCTAGTACTTTTCGATACTCATCTTCTACTTGATGACTTCGTTCGAGTAAACTTGAGTTTTGATCTTCCAGTGCTTTGATCTGTCTTTTCAGGTCAGCTGATTCGTCTGCTTTCCGTTTGAATTTCTCGATAGTGCTCTCCATCTTTTGCATCCTTTCATAAGCATGCTTATATTCTTCTAGCTGATCCCTCAAGAGAGTAGCTTCTTCTGCTTGGCTAGCTAAATCTTCTACTTTCTTTCTCAGCTCGCTAATAGAAGCCAAATGAGTTTCCATTAATGTCTCTGTCTCTTGGCGTCGATCTTCACTACGTTCTCTATGCAAAAGAACAGAGAGGTGTCAGTATATGGCTGATGAAGACT